>CM062349.1:40596028-40683792 GCA_031216105.1 Dalbergia cultrata | reverse complement strand
AGTCATTAATTTATTGTTAAAATATAAATCTATATAGTAAAACTTTATAATCTTAGTATTTTTCAACCGTTAATGAATTCCTCGCTATTTAATTTGTTTTTTTCAGCTCGTAGATTGAAGTGCACATCGCTCCCGAGATCACAGTTAAAACTTCCTCTCTAAAAACTTGAGAGTAAAAAAAATTTAATGTTTATTTTATTCCTGAATTTATATTTATAAGTTATTTTAATTTATAACTTTTAAAATAAATCAAATTGATCCCTGACATTATAAAATGTAAGTTGTGTTAATCCCTTAATTGACTTTTAGTTAACATTTTATTAATTAAATAATGATAGATAACCTCAAATGATACATTGACATAGCATATATTATCTGAAATATAAAAAGGTTTAAAATAACTCAGTTTAATATCTAAAATTACAATAGAAGAGAAAATTGGATCAGACTGGCCAATTCAACTGAGTTACTAGGAATTGATCACTTAGCCGGATACCGTACTAACACACTCACATTCACCATTGAATTGGATGTAGACCTCACTTAGTTTGGGTCTCATACCGCATCTAATGATAGATATAAATGTATTGATATAGTGTCCCACGAATATGAAGCAAAATAACGTTATTCTCTCTCTCTCTCTATATATATATATATATGGCGTAAGGCGCTTGCATGGGCATGGGCGTAATTACCCGTAGTAAAAGTGTAGTACAAGCCATACAAATAAAAGAAAAAAAATGTAGTACAAGTGGACGTTGTCGTGAATTAACAAACGTCAGCTCATCGTCATGTGATGACGTAAAAACCATGACATTTGAGTAGCGTCAAATGCATCGATTCACAAATATGCCAAAAGTAACAGCTGTATTGGTCGATATTGGTTTGTTTATAGAAATTTTTTATATTTATATTAATAAAAATTACTTTGGATTCAATCACATTGTAAAATTGATTTATAAAGTTATCCAGTCATATTTTATCATAATAGCAATATATGATTGACTCATACCTATTATTTAAGAATTATATATATAAATTTTTTTTATTATATAACAGTGTAAAAAATTATTATATTATCAATACATATAAATTGCATATTGTAAAAATGAAATTAAATAAAAAAACCTTCGTAAATTTACTCACCCTTTTTTTTTAATATTTGTAGATCATTTTGATATGGTACGATTATTTGTGAATGTAGGGCAACCAGGTGATTCGTGAGAATAATTCATAATAAAATGAATAATATATATTAATAATAATTACTTGTTTAATAATAAATAAAAGCAAGAATATGAATTATAACACCTATTTTTGTAGGGATTTGTAAGTTCGAAATTTTTTTATGTAAAATACTTAACATTATATATTATATTTCTATTTTAAATAAACAGTATTTATACTTTGTTATTGATGTACCAAAAACTTGTATATATAAGTTAATATTAATAATAATTTCCATAACAAAATATTAATAATAGTTATTAAAATATATATAGTATTTATAAAATAACTATTTACTCATTAAGTAAATTTAATATTTTTGTCGTATGATTTTAGCTCACTAATATTTTTATTTTTAAACAAATTTAGAATATATGGTGTTAAATTAAATATTATTTTATGTGTTTTGTAATTTCTAAATCCTTTTGGACGGCGTTAATTATTATTAGGAAATCACATGTAATAGCATGTGATTCGGGTTAATAGTTGAAGAATTAAGGAGATTGCAATGGCAAGTGATATGTTGTTATCCTACTAGGAATTATATGCAAACAATTGAAAATTCTACATGCAACAATATTTATTATTATTTAGGATTTATCTAACTAATATTCTAAGGACACTGATTAAGACTCCATTTGATTTAGATTTTGGTAAACTTGCTTTTGAAATAATTAATGTTGAAGGAATTACTTTTGAAATAATTGATTTATGTTTGGAAAAAATATTAGAAAAATGAGTTTAAAAGGATTTATATGAGATGGAAAAATAAAAGCTAAAAAATTTAGCTTTCACTATAATTAATTTTTTTTGAAAGTGCAACACTTTGATTAAAAGTAAAAACCATATCAAATACTTTCACTTTTTCCCAACTCATTTTTAATCACCGCAAATAGAAAAAGTTAGTAAATGAAGCATGCTATAAGGAGTTAAAATAGGACATATTTTAATTGGAAAAATAATTCTCTATGTGTATAAGTGTTAAATGTTTGTATTGCAATTAGTCAATTATCAATGCAATTTCCTCCCTGTTTACACGCGTCATCTTGAGTAATTTTAATGGCAATGCCCATTTATTGGAATTTGGAAGAGATTCTACACCTCTTTTTTTTTTTTTAAGTTTAGAAGATTACATTACCAGCACATTGGAAGGTGCGTTTAGTAAGCAAACACGCTAAGAGTCATGCACGTATGGTTATATATAATTATATATGAATCAGATTGGTCTCATATACATTTAAGAGTTATATTATCTATACTTATGATGCATAGAATATCGTGCTAATTTATACTTTATACGTATACTCTTTTAAACAATGTATGTTCTCTATCCAATTACAAATGAGATATGAATTGACATAATATCTCACACATAATAGGTATAAATAATATATTTTTGAGAATAAACAGTTTTTCCCCTCATTCACAAATTTAAACTTGATATCTCTTGAAGTTTTATTAATATTCTCAGTTTAGTCTGCTGTGAGGGATTTATCCATATTTTGGAGTCCTAATTTTTTCAGTTAAACAATATCATATGTACTCCATGTTAATTATCACCGAGCCACAGACAACCCCATCCAAAGAACTACTCCCCTCCATCTTTGTATATTTGTCTTTAAAAAAATTGTTTAATATTATTTATCATTTGATATATAGTTTCGAAGAGGTATTAATTATTATTATTTTTTATTTTTACTCTTGTACATACTCTTTCTCAACCCACAAACTTCTTGCTTAATAATTATTGCATAATTTTCTAAAAGAATATTTTGTAGACATAGAGTCTTTTATGAGTGTTTGTGCAATTTTAATGGTTTATTAATTAATCTATGTGCCAAAACTTTAAAAGACAAATATAATAAAAGGGTTTTCCTAACTAGTGTCATAAAAACATTTGCTAAAGAACTTATAAGTGAAAAGTCTTTATAAAAATATAAACTTATTGAGATTTTAATACATTGAATATATTCTTTGAATCAGAACTTACTATTTTGAACATTGATTAGATAAACACAGAAAAAAATGGAGGGAATAGTTTTTTTTTTTCACGATCAAGGGTATCCACCGTCAATCACAATGATTGATCCTCACGCTAGTTTGTAGGCACTTCGATGGGTGGGACAACTGGCTTGAAGATTTAAAGTTTCTCCATACCAAAAGTTAAGGATCGAACCCCCTAACATTTGGTTAAGGGTGAATGAGTTCCTTCCATTCAACCACTCCCCCAGGTTAATGGAGGGAGTAGTTTATTAGATAAAATAGTTTTATGACTTAAATATTGCATTATATTAAACTTATTTGTTTATTCAATGTGAGACTCATAATTAACACTCCACTCTAAATGCTTGCAAAATCAAGTAATCAACTGATACTATATCATAAAATCATTTCTCCCAAGGATTTGATCCTTATTATCCCCCTCGTTATGATAAAATTATTTACGTTTCAAGTCTAACCGAGACATTTACTTGAGAGACATGTTAAAATATGAAATCATTTGTGTGGATTTATCCATCTACTAAAGCTTTTGAGAAAAATAATTTTATAACAAAATATCCTCAAAATAGACTATATTTACCCGTGGCCCTTCAGAAGATTTATTCCATTTGAAAAATCCACTCAAATATCAAGTGAAATTCATTTTTGTTAAAAAAAATAATTTTTTTTGTGACTATTTTGTCAGTAATATGATGTACGGACTAAAATGGTTACACATGATAGCACATAATAATTTATGTTAACATGTGGCGAGTTAGCATTTAGATGGATTTGCCAAATACAATTGATATTTGCAGGGTCATGAGCTAAAATAATTACTTTGAAACTATTCTGATTTGTCGGCAGACACGATTTGTCATGGGTTAAAGTGTTTTGGTTATGCTGTGAACATTTTCTTGTTTCTTTTAAGTGAACTCAATGTGTATATAACCAGGAAATGACGACTTTCAGATATTATGGTAGATTGGCGGTGCCTTTCTGCCGACCTTCAATTGTATGCTAGTCAAAATTTAGATGGAAGTTAGCAGAAGCCTCAGGCCGACAACAAAACAGGATTTCGACAGGATAAGCAATCATATATATATATATATATAGACAACAAATCGATTTTACATTTTATTGAATGCATAAATTAAATTTGAAAAATAAAAAATGTATGAGTACTTATTTTTGCAATTTTACATTTTATTGAACCCATAAATTTTTTTTAAAAAAAGTGTGCGTAATTATTTTTGAACATATTTATACTTAGTAATGATCTAACTGGATGCATATTTTTTTCACTTGTATTATTTGCAAGAAGACAACCTCACTTATATCATTCTGACTTGCGTCACTACGGACATGTTTTCAATGTCCTCCTTCTGTTTGTTTTGATTATTTTAAGCCGTTGGATACTTTCATAAAGCGCAAATTAATGATAAGAGTGAAATTTAAGGTAGATCTGTCGAGTAATTTTAAATACGAAAAAAAAAAACACTCGGGTTGAAATAATTAAAGGCGGGGTAATGTTACTGATTTGCCAGAATCTTTCTGACCCGAAGTCAAGTACTCATGTCCCAATTCGTGAAGACTCTTCGGCTTAGATGGGAGAAATGGAGTGAAAAACCAAACCTGGCAAAGGTACCCCACAAATTAGACTTGGCACACGCTTTAGATTATATTCATATCCATGTTCATATTCATATTCATATTCAATGTACCTTTCCTTAGCCGTCCAATAAATGAGCACCAACCATTGACTTAAATCAGACACGGAGTCGACGGATTCAGCTGACAGGAGTTCAAGTGAGTCTTCGAACCAAACAATACACTGCAAATCACTCCTCTCTTGAGTTGACCTTGTCCTGCACCGCGAATGGTGCCCAATTAAACCGAGTGTTACAAACGCGTTCAACCGATATATAAATATTAGTTATATATCATACTTTGTTGCATAGATTCTTTTAACTTTTATAATTATAGGTATGAGTTTTTAATCAAATGTACGAAGTTAAAAATTAAAAATAACGCCATGTAATTAACACCATGATTTTTATTTTTTACAATTTTATTCACTGTAACTATGCTTCACATGGTGTTAATTATGCTTGACAATTAACGAGCATCACAACCCTTAGTCGGACGCCATATCCTGACCCAAAATCTATAGGGGGAAGATATAACTAATGGCCTAAGTGAGTGCACCATAATACTGGGTCGGATGCCACATCTTGACCCAAAACCTTAAGATAATGAGTCATGGTTCCTTCCACATTATATATTACTCACTTAGTCCATTCTTAACCAATGTGGGACTTCACCTCTCACACTTAATCTCAACATTATCCCGTGATATTATTTAGCTATGCAAATAAAGTGAAAGATTAAAAAAAGATATTTTTTCTAGATCGATAGTTGCAATATTTTTTCAAAAAAAAAAAATCCACTATTACTGGTGGATTCTTTCGCAGGTAATTGAAAGATATTTTTTTTAAAAAAAGATCTCAGGATCATCTGAGGAAAACTCTACCGGTAATTATTTTTTTTAAAATAAAATCTCTATTATAATCTTATTTTTTTCATAAATAGTTGCTAGAGACATTTTTTTTAGAACGATCTCATCTTTACTGGTGGAAAAATCCCCTGGTAATTTGCATGAAAGACTTCGCACTCTATGGTGCCACCATTACCAACGGCTTTTCAACAAAAAATCCACCAGTAGTGAGTTTCCCAATTTTTTTTTTTATATTTGATTGATGCTTTTTTGCTTATAATTACGGCGGAAAAAATCCGCCAGTAATTCTCATTTTTCTAATGATTTTAAATGGGGGCGATGTGGAAATGTGGTTATCGCAACGGGGCATGGGACCTCGTGGTGTTACTGGCGGAGTCATGGTGGGACCGCTTATTTTTGGATTTTGTCATAGTGGTGGCTATTTTCGGTTTTGATGTGCATTCACATCAAAGCATTCTTTGTCGTAAGTGAATGCTTGTGTTTTTTGTGTTACTGAGATAATGGCCTTTTGCTTTTGCTAGTGTTGCTGCATTTTTGTTGCTACTACATGTTGTTGTCTTACTACTGCTGAGCAATGACAGCTCAAGTTATTTTGGTTTCATTTTCATGTTCATATTCTACGATGGCCTAGTGCCCTTCATGTTCAACTTTTCTTTTGGGTGATGTTTCTTATTCTATCGTTTTTGAGGTTGAGATGATGAGGTAGTTGTGATTATCGCTTTGGCTAAACTTTATATGAAAAATGAGGTTGAAACAAAGCGTGCGCGAGCTAAAGGCAAAAAAAGAAGATAACAGAAGTACTAGTGCTTCTTGTGTGGTGTTGTTTGCTTCCTTTGGTTTAGTCTTCTTTTTTATGTTTTTATTGCATTTTAATTTTTTTTTGTTTTGTGTTTCCATATGAGTTTTTTTATGTTTCTTTTTGCATCTTATTACCTTAATATATGCTCCACCTTTGTTTTGGTGATTTGAGTCTTTATCCAATTATAAAAAAAAAAATCAAACTAAACTTATATAATTTTACCATTTTTATTATTTGATTCTTTTTAATTGTAAAATTATATTTACTTTAAAATTAATATTTAATGTTAGAATTAATTTCTTAATGTATTATTACTTTTCACAATTGATAAGAGCATCAATTTCTTCTCAAATGTGGTTTTACTGCATAAAAAATAACCTGCAATATTTGATAGGGTCTTAATTTTTGAATCATGATAATCATTGCGTGCTCTGTGTAAGGTGATAATTGATTGTAATATTAGTGATAATTATAATAATAGCAATAGTAATGAAAATGATGGCTTCAATATATGATATTGGAATTAAGATTGGCTTATCCTAAATCCCTAATCTTGTTGCAAATGGGAATTGGTTCGTGGAATGGACGCCAATAGTTAATATAGGATGTGTACTATCTTTTTTTTTTTAATATTAGTACAAAAAAGGCTCAACCCCACAACAGGAGGGAGCAATAGCAAAACTTGAATAAGAGTTTTAACACTACCATAGTTTACAAACAAAGTATCATGCACCAATTAGATCTACAGGAGACAATAAACAAATTGATTCAACCAGTTTTGCTCATCTGAACTTGGTCTCCTCTCTTGAATGTATTATTTTCCTTTTGATCCTAGCATCACCTAATTATCAACTTAGTCATAAAGAACATGAACCACAACCCATGCTGCAATTCTGAAAAGATCAGAGTCTTATACCACATAACCAAGGATTAGGAACTCATACATGTATCCTTTATTAGACAGCCTCTATGACCCATGAACACTACACCCAGGTGAATTCAGTTAATCATTGGCCAAAGAACATATAGGGCCATTCACTCCAACCCATTTCGACATTGCCATCAAGGTTATCCTTGTAAATAAATTGCAAGCACTGACATCTACCTTTCCATAGCACCGGAAGTACCCACATTGATAATACACTTATCCATAGAAATGAACTACTAGAAGATAAACCACACACCTACACATGTAGAGGTCAAACTCACACAAACGCACACAACAACCCTCCTCAACCTTCACTAGTGTATCCCTCACTCTAAGAATCTCTACTCACTAGATAAAACGCCTTCCAGCTCACATATTCTCCCCCTCTCACACACAAACCTTACATTGTATCACTAAAAGGAAAAAAAAAACACTCTACTACCTCCAATACACCATTACCATGTATACGCCTCCAAAAGAATGACCTGTTAACAAAAATGAACACAAAGAACCAGTCATTAGTTTAAACTTCACTAGTGTGTCTCCCCACTCAATTATGCTTCCCTCAAACCTCACATACAACTCCCCCACAGGTAAAGAATCTCTCCATGTATCACTCATAATTCATCTTGCTCCATTACCACCAACACATTGGGAAGTAGTTCCATGCCAAATATATACACCTGCAAACAAAAAGTTCTACAAGCAGACTAATTAGGAGTCAAGAGTTAACCATAATTTGCACTTATGCATCAAGTTATCAAGAAAATATGTCCAGTTAATTACTTCTTTTTGGAAAACTACTCTATCCCTTTGTTCCCAAATGGAAAGTAAAATGGCATAGAAAAAGATAACCACTTATCAAAATTTAATTTAGGTTCCTTAGCCATAACCCACCCAATTCCCCATCAATTATAACAAAAGGCTTACACCCTCCATGAAAACTCACAAGTAAAGAACATATATGATAATGATTTTTCTTCAACCTTACAGAACATACATCTAGAATCAATACCATTGATAATGTTCAAATGGGACAGGCGATGTTTGGTATTTATTCTTTCGATAAGAACAAACCACACAAACATCTTTGCCTTTGGTGGGACGCACTCATGCCAAACTCTATACAAGGTAAAATGAAAGTCGCTATTTTCACAACACACCTGAAAATATCTATTAACAAAAGATTGAACCGAAAATTGGTTAGAAGAGTGAAAACACCATATTACTTTATCAAGAACAGTTGGCCTTAATTGTGCCTGACTAATAAGTTTATACAAATCATCTAATAAGGGCAATTCCCAATGAAAAATATTTTTTCTCCAACTCAACTTCCATTCCGACTTGTCTCCTATCCACTCATTGCACTCCCCAATAACCGTCTCTTTTTGCAAAGATACTGAATATAATCTTATAAATATCCATCAAATTGATATGCCCAATCCAAACATCCTCCCATTCTCATGTATGACCCCTATTCCCAATAATTTTTCTAAACCCAACTGCAATTAAAGAACTAATAGAACCATCATTCTTAGATCTCACTTATTGCCACCCATATGCCATCCTTTGTTGATTTGTTCAAACACTGGTATAGAACTATCCATATTGTGGCAGGAACACACAACTCACTTTGAGAAGGTATTTCCTTCCACTGAGAAGCACTACCACTACTTAAAAAGCATGGCTGCGTTTGTAATTACCAAATTGCCCACTCCTAGCCCACCATCTTTATTTGGTTTTTGAATCATCTCCCATTTCACTAATGGGACCACACTTCTATTACTTCTCACACCCCAAAAGAACCTACTTTGGAGGGAGATAATCTTTCTAGCAACTTCTTTTGGCATTCTAAAGATCCCTAAGTAGTATATTGAAAGACTATTTAGATTTGCTTTAATCAACACCAATCTTCCAGCTCTCGAGACCATATTGCTCCATTGGTTGACATTCTCACTTTGCCCATTGGTTGTACCTCCCAACTGACTGTAACACCCTTTGTTGGCTGGAATAGGAAAATGACATGAAAAGACTATCCAACATTGTGCATGACATTATTATACTAGAAAAAAGTTTTCTTTGGAAATTTCTTTGTCCGAAAAGGCAACTATATAAGTCTATAATACTATGTGGTAATTCTAGGCAAGTTCTACACAAATTATAAAGTGGATCTCAAATTTGTAATTAATAGTCGTTGGATTATTATTATTTTTGTTAAGTTATTTGATCCAATAATTAATAATATAAAGTCCATACACTACAGAAAAAAGTGTGAATTATGGCGGAGAAATTTCAGCAGTTATCCAAAACCGACATAACATACGGTAAATTACTGCGGTTTTACCAACTGCCATAATTGTAGTGAAAGAAATGGTGGTTATATTACAACAATTCCACAATGTGTAGTAAATTACAGCAGTTTAACTAACCGCCATAATTTTAATAAAAGAAATGGTCACTTTGAGTAAATTATGGCGGTTCATAACCGTTGTTATTTACCACTTGTGAAAACTCTTTCTTAGCCCAAAAGAACACATTTTGGCCCAAAATCAAAAAGGGAAATGAAACTTTTGGCTATCCCATTTCAAACCCAGACCTACTTGAAAAAAGGAAAGGAAACTTGGCTCCCCTTTCAAATCCTCACCGGCCTGAAAAAGAGGAAGGAAACTTGGCCACCACCTTCAAACCTACACCCGCTTGGATCATTGCCACTATTTCTCAACTACTAGCACTTGGAAACAACTGCACGGTCGCAGTTCTTGCCTCCAACTCACTTGGGAATGTGGCGGTTGTTTCCACTGTATTGGAAAGCATCGCATCCTCATTGATCCGGCGGTGGTGCTTTCTGTTGTAGTGGTGGATTCCTTTGTCTCTCTAGGTATGCTCTCTCACTGTCTCATCGCTCTGGTCTCTTTTTGGTTAGACTCTGTCTGTTTCGTGCAAGGGCTACACAGATAGAGGAACGTTTTCTAGGTATGGAATCCCGATGCCTTCCTTTCGTTGCCCATGCTCTGAATCATGATGAGAGTGAAGGGAAATATATAAATAGCCTTTTACTAGCTAGCTTTGGATTAACAAGAAAAATCCACGAAACAAGGGTGGGTTGAAATTACACTATTGTATTTAGATGTTGTTACTCGCCGTCGATGATTTTCTTCCATTGATGATGATGGATTTTGTGTGTTTGGTTTTATTATGTGTTGGCAATTCCACCAGTACCCAATCGTTGGGAAGGCTCTCCCTACAGTATCGGATCAGCATCCCAAGATTTACCGCATGAAGCTCTGGGCCACCAACGAGGTTCACACTAAGTCCAAGTTCTGGTAAATACCTCATTCCTCTCTCTCCCCCTCCTTCTCTCTCTCTCTCTCTCTCTATATATATATATATATATATATATATATATATATTTGTGTAGATTTTTTTTAATTATTCATTGTTTTTTCTTTGAATCGGATCTTTTGATTTTGGAATTTTTTTGTATCTGATTGAATTTATTTATTGATTTTCAATATGGTATTTTCTAAGGAAGCTAAAGAAGGTTAAGAAGAGTAATGGCCAGGTCCTTACTATTAATGAGGCATAGTCTCACTTGGATTCAATTGTCTTTTTCAGTTGGAATGTTTGGATTTGGTTAATTTTAAGACAGAGTTAGATTTTATTTTGGAAGACAAAAACTATGCTCAAACACAAAAACAGGTTAATTCAAACATGCATATGTGTGGATTTGATTCGGCCAAAATGTTTTACTGGTGATTATAATTTGTACTTGAGAAATTTTTCGCTAATGTTAGCGTATAGTTTGGATTTTAGTTCAAGTTAGTCCTAGTTATATTGTTGATGGTTTGTGGCATGTATTGTTCTACGACATTCAATTGTTGTCGATATCCTCTTATTTATAATGTTTGTGCTAAGTGTACATGATGAAGAGGTGAATAGAACTATTGTAATTGATGATGAAGGAATGTACAATAGCTACAAGTAGTTTGTGACAAAAATGAACTTGCCAGTCTTTGATGCTATACAAATATTATGATGTCTTTTTCTATGTTCCTCCAAGTATTATGTGCATCTAAGGTGCTCTTATGTTAGAATATTAAAATATAGCTATACAAAGGATAAAAATGTATGATTATTAACTAAAGTAAGAGTGTAATCTGGGAACTTGCAAATGGACTTTCTCATATTTTCTCAGTTTTGCATATTACTATTTAGCTTATATGCATCAAGCATCATATTGTAAATATTTGTTTTGCATTAAGTTTAAATTGTTAAATATGCTAGCAGCTGCTTGGCATTTTAATGTGAAGATTGGGTGATTGCAGACTCAACACTACAGTTTTGGTAATGCAATTTTTGTCAGGCTTCACAAATTCCTAACCTATTAATTGAGATTAAGCTTGCAAGTGTTTTCACTAGAACATGTTTGCACTTTAGTGGCTTTTTATGTTAACAGGTCAAGTTTGTTTGTGAGTTGCAATGATATAATAGCACAATTCAATTTTAGGTCACTTAATTGCTTTACTTTCACTTTAGTTACCCATTTTCACCCTAAAACTACTTATTCAGGTTAATCCTTAGAATATTACCTCTTGGTTTCATCTTTTACTTTGAAAATACTTAGCAGAAATATGGGTAAAATTTTTCTTTTTGAATGAAAACCAAAGTGAGAGTCACGCATGATTCTTTGAACGGGAATTCATACAAGTCATATGAGCAAATTATAATAAAACACATAAAAACATGGATACATCAACTGAATATATATATATATATATATATATATATATATATATATATATATATATAGATAATGTGCCTACAAAAAGGCAGGACTATTCGGTACATAGAAGAACGTAATACAACTGAAAAGTAAATACAAGGAAATTATAAAAGCAACACTCATACCCATGTGCACCTAGAGTAGACAACCTCATATACAAAAGAAGGTTTGTCCTTAACTATGTGGCGTGTGTGCACTAGTTACTACCCATCTTATGTACCTACTCCTGCTGGTCCAAGTACTGAGGGGTGGAATCGATCCACTGGCGGATATCGGCGGGAGTGGTCGTGCGGATCATCAGAGCGTGTCCACCGCGGCGAGGGCGCATGGATGGCCTACGAGCCAACCTCGGCTGAACCACCATCTCCTCACTCCCGACTCTCATTGGTGTGGGACCGGGGTTGGAGCTCCAACTGTACATGTGCGAGGGCGGGTTCTCTGATGGATCCGTCTCCGAATTCTGAGTTTGGTGCACGTACTCCGGGTAGTCACGTACGGCTGATGCCTCGGGCTGCATGCGGAGGATCTGCTCATCGCGTGGTCTAGTTCGCTCGAAAATCGTGTTATGATGATAGGGGGCAGTCAGGGTGAAGCGGTAGCTCCGTATTGGGTGTGCGAAGGGTCGTCCCATAAACATGAATACTCTGACTGCGTAGCGACCCTCAAAATGGTATGACCTGAGTGCTGGGTCATGGTGCAGCTCCCACGTTAGGGTGTCAATGAAGACTACGAAAGTCGCCATCTGAAGATGTAACGGAAGAAAAGAGAGAGGGAATGAGAATCTTCTAAAAGAATTCTCAGTAGGACAATCCCTAACTAAGTGACGTCATCACATCCTCAGGAACCTTGGGTTTAGTTCTAAAAAGGTGTATATGCATATAAACTCCTTTTAAGTTAGTTTTCTAAAGCATTAGTTATCCAAGGTCCGTCATATTTTACAATGCGTCTTATGACTAAGCATGGAATATACTAAGACATAAATGCATCATAAGGATAAGCTAATCAACAAAGTCACAAAACCGTTATAATAGTGGCATAAGTTGACAGGTATAAATCTCATAATAACTTTCTTGGTTTTTCATAGCATATGTGACATTTCAACCTTAAATTTATCTCATGGGGCCACCCTAAAACATCTCTAGGTTATGAGCTCATACGTTAACTAGTTGTCATTAGCTCATACTTTTCCTATGATAAGCGTATGATACATAATCCCGACTTAAAGTAAGGGCTAGGGTACAAATTAAGGATCACCTCTTAGAGTCATTTCCTCTTTGAAACGCTCTACTAGCAACTAGTGTACAGTAGTATTGTCCGCTTTGGCAAGCTCTGTGTCAACACCCTCACGGATTTGTTTTCTTGAGGGTGCTCGGCTAAACCGGTGTCACCCAAGAAGGCATCTCAGTGTTGTGTCACATTTAAGTTCTCATAATTTTCAAAAAGACATTTTCTAAGTTTTTCAAATTTGACGGAAATTCGGCAGCACGATGGCTGTAAACCGAATTCCCTCAAATTTGCTTATGCCATGAAAATATATAGGACGTACACAAGCATTATAAAACTGTAATACCTTAGGTTTAAAACAAAAAAAAAAAAAAAAATCTCTCTGTTGAGTCTTTGCAGCTAAGACTGGCTAAATCGAAAAAATAAGTCGGTGGTGAAAGTGAAGTTTATGCTCTCGGGTGGCCTTTGCTGCTAAAGCGCTGCAGCTACTCAGAAGTAAGTCGGTGCAAATTATGCTCTTCGGTGGCTGCATTTGCGCTAGTTAGCTTGTGATCACGAGCATTAAAAACCCCCATTCCGGGGTCCAGAACCTTCACTCACCAAAAACATGCTCTCTCCCCCAAAGAACCACGAAAACTTTGCTCTCTTCCCAAAAATTCACTCCTAACTCCATTTCTTCCATTTTCTCTTAAAATCAACTTCAATACTTCACTTCTAAGGCTTCAAGGTATGTTATTCTAGTGATTTCTCTTCTATTCTCTCCATTTCTCTTTGGTTTTGGGGGGTTGGCATAAAGTTTTCCTACCTCTCAAGGAGGTAGAATTCTTTCAATGTGTTAAGAGTATATTTGAGTGATATAGAGGTTTTAGCCGTTAATCTAGGGTTCTGTTGCTTTATTGATAGATACTGGTGCTGTTCTCACCTCTCACAACTCTGTTGGTACTATTTCTGTGCCTACTGCCACTCCAGGTGAGTGGGTTCACATCTGTAGCTTCTACTTTAATCATCATATGGATCTTCACCTAAAACCTGAGAGTATATATGATTTTAGAACTTATTTTGTAAGCGCTAAACTTTACGTGGAGTGTTATGTTGTGAACTATTGGTTTATTAAAGGAAGGTGTTTTGTTGAAAACCATGGGACACCTATTGTTAATGATGAGTTTTCATACAGTTATGTGGCAAAATTAATCATTTAAAGCTGGTTTTATGATTATATGGTCTTGATATTGTTCTTGTTGTATAAAAGAGATTTTGAACCTTAGGATAGAGGACTTTGAAAATGATAGAGGAGAGAATGAGGTTTAGTTGGTGGCGATGTTGTAGAGAAGCAGTTTGTATGTTAATGATTAATCAGATTAACCTTGGTACCAAGTAGCAGGTCGAGATTGAGATTTATTGTCACACCGGGACGGCGTCATGCGCCAGATGTGACTGTAGATATTCAGAGACTTATTGGCACACTGGGGACGGCGATACGTAACGCCCAGTGTGACCACAGATACTCAGAGACTTAGTGTCATCTTTGGGGGCCGATACATGCGCCCAAATATGACCAAACCTTTGTATTCGAGAGATCACTGTTTCTCTATTAGGCTACTGTTAGGTCGGACTGTAAAGAACTAAGATTGAGATCTTGATTATAACTATGAACTACTTGATGTTAGTGCTGTTATTATTATTATTATTATTATTTTTGGTGTTGTGTACCTTCTTTGGTGTCCCATGAAGAGGGGTTCCAGATGAGGGCTCACTCACTGAGTTTTGGGATTCAAAACTCACCCCTCTGTTTCCTCCATATTTTACAGATACCGTAGCTGCTGAGGGTACTTCTACACCATCCTCTACCCAGCAGCATTAGATTGATTCTTGAGCTTTGTTAGGTGAGGTGTCTGATATTGTGCTCTAGACGTGCTCCAGTGTGATGCAAGCAGGACCCCGGACCGTAGAGCACGATCACATTGTGCATAGTTTTGTATTTTATATACTTTTTGGGATTGTATAACTATTACTTTTATAACCACCTTGTATGTAAATGTCTGTATGCATATTTAGCGATGTTGCATATTTGCTTTTTAGAAAGGGGATGGGAATATGTTTTGGTTTTTCTAAACTTGGTTTTCAATAACAGTGATTTCATGTAACATTAAGGATTTATTTTATGGATTTTCTTAATTGAAATGCATGAGTAGAGACAGTACAGGTCACCAGGCTTACGTGGGAATGAGATCTCTCACGTCTTGGGTCACGTGCCCAAGGAGGGTCGTGACAAAGTTGGTATCAGAGCCATAGGTTTCCCTGCATATCACTGGAGCAAGTGTCCACAGGTAGTGCCTCGTTTATGTCAATAGAAGCGCGCCTATTTGCATTAACGAAGCATTACTTGCGGCCTTTAGGATGATCAGTTGAGTCTAGACTTAGAGATAGAGTTTAGGCCTGTTATATGAATGGTATTCCTTATCTTGTGTGTTCTTCCCTTTCAGTTGGATCCAGTATGCCTCCCCTCCGACGTTCCACTTCTCGACGTCGTCGTAGTAGCAGATCTTCTAGTCCTAGTGGCCGCCTTAGAGCTCTGGAGGCGGACTCGGCCACCCTTATCGATGTTCTAGCTGCAGGCAGAGGCTGGATCACAGCCACCCCCGGTCCAGCCTCCAGGTAGAGACCCAGATGATTCAGCCCTAGAGCGTTTTCGGAGGATGGATCCACCCACTTTCCAGGGACGTCTGACCACAGAGGATCCTCAGGCATTCCTTAGGGAGATAGAGAAGATTATCAAAGTCATTCATTGTTCATCAGAGAAGCGGCGAGTTAGGCTGGTTTTGATTAAGCGGCTTGGCGGGAACATGGTATGACGAAGTTTCTCCAGGCGTGGCGACTTAGGTCCGCCCTCTGGGAAGGAATTGAGCGCTTTCGCCGTAGATTCTTGTCAGAGAACCGAAGAGCACAGATGATGGAGGAGTTCTTGAGACTCCGTATGACCCTGGTATGTGATGGCGGACTATGATGAGAGGTTTACATACTTGGCTCGAGGCATTTGCAGGGAATGTTGCGATCGGCGAGAAAGTTAGGCGGTTACGTGCAGGGGCGCCTAAAGACATGTTTCTCGACCTTGACCGCATGTTGGTACCATGGATTATGCCAGGTAGTGGATACCGCTATTGGGTTGAGGCGAGATTAGCAGAGAGAGAGTTGCTTGAGTCTAGCAAGAGGGCTAAGACTTCAGTACATTTTCTGGAGGAGTTGGTACTAGTAGGGGATCGGGCCATCAGTCGGCGAGCTTCGGCCGTAGGGTTACCCTTCAGATCCTACCCGTGCGATCTGCGGCTTCTCAGTCGGCGAGAGAAGGTAGTCGATGTGCGGCCAGGCATCGATCCGAGTTTACCTGTTTGTCAGACTTGTGGTAGGCGACACCCGGGGCAGTGCCTGATTGGCACCCTTGTATGCTATGGTTGTGGCCAGCGTGGTCACAAGAGGGCGGAATGCCCACTTTGGCAGGGGACCTCCAGTCAGGGGTCTGCGAACTCCACTGCCGGTCCGATCTTTTCAATCGGCAACCAGGCGGTTACGCCACCGGTGGGTAAGTCTTTGAGGCGAGGCCCTAGAGGTAGAGGCTTGATGGCGAGAGGTTCGGTGGCGGAGGTCGAGTAGCGGGGCGGCCGATTGTATGCATTGACCAGACAGGATGCATCAGCCTCTAAAGATGTCGTGGCAGGTATTATCAGAGTCTTTACTTTTGATGCATTTGCTTTGATTGACCCTGGATCGTCCTATTCATATGTATCCTTATTCTTTGCCACACGATTTGAGAGGCCAGTTTCTAGTTTAGACAGGCCCTTCTTAGTAGGGGTTCCGGTAGGAGGACCTCTTTTAGTTCAGTTAGTGTACGAGAATTTGTGAAATCAAGGTTGGTGATGTGGAAACTTATGCGATTTACACAGTTAGATATGGTAGATTTTGATGTTATTACGGGTATGGATTGGTTGGCTTCATGTCACGCTTCTGATTGATTGCTATACTAAGTCTGTCAAGTTTGGTATTTACATTTGGATTTCAAGAGTTTAAGGGTGTCACCGCTATGTTCGACTAGTGCGATTTCATCTATGAGTGCCTTGAAGCTTATGGATAAAGGAGTTTATGGGTTTTTAGCTTCAGTACGGGATGTAGAGGTACTAGTGCCAACCATAGAATCGGTCCTGTAGTTTGTGAGTTTCTGATGTGTTTCAGGAGGACTTGCCGGGTTTACCACGAGAGAGGAAGTAGAGTTTGGAATAGAATTGGAGCCAGGAACTAGGCCTATTTCGATACCCCATATCGTATGGCCCCGACAGAGCTACAGGAGTTGAAGAAGCTTGATTGCAAGAGTTGTTGGATAAAGGTTTTATTCGACCAAGTACTTCACCTTGGGGTGCTCAGTCTTATTTGTAAAGAAGAAAGATGGATATATGAGGATGTGTATAGATTATCGGCAATGAATAAGGTGACCATTAAAAATAAATATCCTTTGCCCGTATAGATGATTTGTTTGATCGACTTCAAGGGGCTCAATGTTTTTCTAAGGTTGATCTTGATCCGGGTATCATCGATTGAAAATCAAGGATGAAGATATACCCAAGCGACTTTTAGGACACGCTATGGACATTATGAATTCCTAGTGATGTCCTTCGGGTTGACTAACGCCCCTGCCGCTTTTATGGATCTGATGAACAGAGTTTTCAGACCGTTCCTAGATCATTTTGTGATTGTCTTTATTGACGATATTCTAGTATACTCAAGGAGTAGAGAGGAGCATGAGCACCACCTTAGGATTGTCTTACAGACATTGAGGGAACATCAGCTATATGCTAAGTTTTCTAAGTGTGAATTCTGGCTAGAGCAGGTGGCGTTTCTTGGACATATAGTATCTAAGGATGGTATTAAGGTAGATCCTAAGAAAGTTGAGGCAGTTCATGATGGCCAAGGCACGCTCTGATGTCAGAAGTTCGCAGCTTTTTGGATATGGCAGGTTATTATAGGCGATTTGTTAAGGATTTTTCCAAGATTGCAGCAGATTGACTAGATTGACCCGGAAGAATGTTAAGTTTGGTGGTCAAATGCACGTGAGGAAAGCTTCCAAAGGCGAAGACACCTTGACTACAGCCCGATCTTGGTACTACCTTGAATACGGATGGTTTTACTGTATATTGTGATGCTTCTAGAGTAGGACTTGGCTGTGTCCTTATGCAACATGGCCGAGTTGTAGCCTATGCTTCCAGGCAACTCAAGAAGCATGAACAGAATTATCCTACTCATGATTTAGAAATGGCGTGATAGTTTTTGCCTTGAAAATCTGGAGACATTATCTGTATGGAGCAACTTGTGAGATTTTTACAGATCATAAGAGCTTAAAATACATTTTCCAACAGAAAGATCTAAATCTCAGACAACGCAGATGGATGGAATTGTTAAAAGACTATGATTGTACGATCTCTTATCACCCAGGTAAGGCTAATGTAGTAGCTGATGCTTTGAGTAGGAAGTCAGCAGGCAGTTTGGCTCATATAGCTCCTTTAAGACAACCTTTGATAGAAGATATTTATAAGTTAGAAGCAGAGGGAATCCAGTTTGGTATAGGAGATTCAGGAGCCTTTCTAGCTCATATTAGAGCTCAGTCAACCCTAGTGGAGCAGATTAAGGCAAAGCAGAAAGAGGACCCCAAATTGGCTAGGATCATAGAGGATGTACACAAAGAAGGGGGCCATGAGTTTTCTCTGGATAAAGAAGGTGTGTTACGCCTTGGAAATAGGTTGTGTGTGCCGAATGTGGATGAGTTGAAGAAGCAAGTAATGGAAGAGTCCCATAGGGCAGCATATTCTGTGCACCCTGGTTCAGCTAAAATGTATCATGATCTACGGCAGTTGTATTGGTGGGAAGGTATGAAAAGAGATATAGGTGAATTTGTGGCACGGTGTTTAGTATGTCAACGCAGTTAAGGCTGAACACCAGAGGCTGCAGGATTACTCCAGCAGATAGAGATTCCAGAATGGAAGTGGGAGAGGATAACTATGGATTTTGTAATTGGGTTACCTCGGACTACTAAAGGCTTTGATTCTATTTGGGTAATTGTAGATCGGATGACCAAGTCAGCTCATTTCTTACCAGTAAAGACCAATTTCACCGCGCCCCAATATGCTCGCCTATATATAAATGAGATTGTCGACTTCACGAGTCTCGGTATCTATTATATCGAGATAGAGGCTCAGTTCACATCGAGATTACGGAGGCGTTTCAGAAGCTCTAGGAACTCGAGTGGACCTATCTCTGACCTTCCATCCTCAGACTGATGGTCAGACAGAGAGAACTATTCAAACCTTAGAAGACATGCTCAGAGCCTGTGTGCTAGACTTTGGTGGGAGTTGGTGTGACCACTTACCACTCATAGAGTTTGCTTATAATAACAGTTACCAGGCAAGTATTCATATGGCACCCTTTGAAGCTTTGTACGGTAGACGATGCAGATCTCCCATTGGGTGGTTTGAGCTTGGGGAAGCTAAAACCCTAGGCCCAGACCTAGTTCAAGAGACCCTAGAGAAAGTTCGGTTAATCAAAGAAAGGTTAATAGCAGCTCAGTCCAGACAGAAAGCTTATGCTGATAACCGAAGACGAGAGTTAGAGTTTACTGTGGGTGATCATGTATTTCTGCGAGTATCTCCTATGAAGGGAGTGGTGAGGTTCGGTAAACGGGGAAAGCTAAGTCCTCGTTATATCGGGCCATTTGAGATTCTAGAAAGAGTGGGAGCAGTAGCTTATAGATTAGCATTACCTCCCAGCTTGTCAACCATCCATCCTGTTTTTCATGTCAGCATGCTTAGGAAGTATATTTCGGACCAATCCCATGTGCTCACCCCACAAGCAGTCCAGCTTGATGAAAATTTGTCCTTTGAAGAGGAGCCAATTGCAATAGTAGACAGACAAATTAAAAAGCTTCGTTCAAAAGAGGTACCTTCGGTAAAAGTAATTTGGAGAAACCACTCAGGCGAGGAAGCCACGTGGGAAGCCGAAGATGCCATGAGAGTGAAATACCCATATCTCTTCCCTCCTCCAGGTATGCCTTTAGATTTGGGGACCAAATCTTTTAAAAAGGGGGGGAGTATGTAATACCTTAGGTTTAAAACAAAAAAAAAAAAAAAAATCTCTCTGTTGAGTCTTTGGCGCTAAGAGCTGCGCAAATCGAAAAGTCGGTGGTGAAAGTGAAGTTTATGCTCTCGGGTGGCGCTGCCTAAGGCTGCAGCTCAGCAGTAAAGTAAGTCGGTGCAAATTATGCTCTCTAGTGAGCTGGCAGCTAGTTAGCGGCTGATCACTAGAGCATTAAAACCCCATTCAGGTCCGAACCTTCACTCACCAAAAACATGCTCTCTCCCAAAGAACCACGAAAACTTTGCTCTCTTCCCAAAAATTCACTCCTAACTCCATTTCTTCCATTTTCTCTTAAAATCAACTTCAATACTTCACTTCTAAGGCTTCAAGGTATGTTATTCTAGTGATTTCTCTTCTATTCTCTCCATTTCTCTTTGGTTTTGGGGGGGGGTTGGCATAAAGTTTTCCTACCTCTCAAGGAGGTAGAATTCTTTCAATGTGTTAAGAGTATATTTGAGTGATATAGAGGTTTTAGCCGTTAATCTAGGGTTCTGTTGCTTTATTGATAGATACTGGTGCTGTTCTCACCTCTCACAACTCTGTTGGTACTATTTCTGTGCCTACTGCCACTCCAGGTGAGTGGGTTCACATCTGTAGCTTCTACTTTAATCATCATATGGATCTTCACCTAAAACCTGAGAGTATATATGATTTTAGAACTTATTTTGTAAACTGCTAAACTTTCTGTGGAGTGTTATGTTGTGAACTATTGGTTTATTAAAGGAAGGTGTTTTGTTGAAAACCATGGGACACCTATTGTTAATGATGAGTTTTCATACAGTTATGTGGCAAAATTAATCATTTAAAGCTGGTTTTATGATTATATGGTCTTGATATTGTTCTTGTTGTATAAAAGAGATTTTCAACCTTAGGATAGAGGACTTTGAAAATGATAGAGGAGAGAATGAGCTTTAGTTGGTGACAAATTTGTAGAGAAGCAGTTTGTATGTTAACGGTGATTAATCCGTTAACCTTGGTACCAAGTAGCTTGGTCGAGATTCAGAGATTTATTGTCACACTGGGACGGCGATACGTAACGCCAGATGTATTTGTAGATATTCAGAGACTTATTGGCACACTGGGGACGGCGATACGTAACGCCCAGTGTGACCACAGATACTCAGAGACTTAGTGTCATACTGGGGACGGCGATACGTAACGCCCAAATATGACCAAACCTTTGTATTCAGAGATCACTGTTTCTCTATTAGGCTACTGTTAGGTCGGACTGTAAAGAACTAAGATTGAGATCTTGATTATAACTATGAACTACTTGATGTTAGTCTTATTATTATTATTATTATTATTTTTGGTGTTGTGTACCTTCTTTGGTGTCCCATGAAGAGGGGTTCCAGATGAGGGCTCACTCACTGAGTTTTGGGATTCAAAACTCACCCCTCTGTTTCCTCCATATTTTACAGATACCGTAGCTGCTGAGGGTACTTCTACACCATCCTCTACCCAGCAGCATTAGATTCAGTTGCTGAGCCTGTTAGGTGAGGTGTCTGATATTGTGCTCTAGACGTGCTCCAGTGTGATGCAGGCAGGACCCCGGACCGTAGAGCACGATCACATTGTGCATAGTTTTGTATTTTATATACTTTTTGGGATTGTATAACTATTACTTTTATAACCACCTTGTATGTAAATGTCTGTATGCATATTTAGCGATGTTGCATATTTGCTTTTTAGAAAGGGGATGGGAATATGTTTTGGTTTTTCTAAACTTGGTTTTCAATAACAGTGATTTCATGTAACATTAAGGATTTATTTTATGGATTTTCTTAATTGAAATGCATGAGTAGAGACAGTACAGGTCACCAGGCTTACGTGGGAATGAGATCTCTCACGTGCCGGTCACGTGCCCAAGGAGGGTCGTGACAAAAACTTCTTCAGAACATATGCATCATCACATAATCACATTTAAACAAAACATTCACACAACTCATAAAACTTATTAGGTTACAAACTTATAGTGTCTTATGCTTCGATCCTTACGAGTCTTTGTAAACTAATTGTTCTAGTATTCCTCCTTAATCTCTCACACACCTATAGGTTCACAACTAATAAGTTTTACTAATTTTATGCTTAAGAATCCATCCCAACAGCACTATGCAGATTTGGACAGTTTTATGTTCATGTGATTACGGGGTTCTAGAAATTTCATTTTAGGCCCTTAAAGTTCTTAACTCACACCCTAGGCTATAAATCATCATAACTTAAGCTCTCGGGTATCTATAGGTTCATATTTAAATATTCCTCACCTCACACTATGGTCAAGAATATTTCTAAACCTCAAGGGTGCAGAATTTATAATCCTAATTTTACAGGTACCTAGGAGTCACAGCAATTACCCTTTCTAAGTCTAGTTTGCTCCTAAGGCATCAAGATCAAGTCCTAAACCAATTATGAGTCATTCCTACACTTTTAAACTAATTTAGAGCCATGATTATCAAGTCTAAACCTTGCTGGACAGAATACAGAAAATTCAATAATTAAGGGATCTAGAACTCTCAAATTAATTATTTTCTAATCTCTAACTTATCCTATATTTCACATATGAGTCTTAGCATTATTTTTACTCAAACATAAGCATATTATCATCATTAAAACAACACATACAGTGGCAATAAATGGCAAGGCAGAACCGAAATATGCATCTCCATAAAAGGCATAGAACATAATTTTTTAAGCACATAGAATACTATTTTCTCTTGGAACCTTTTTAGAGCTTTCAAAACTCATTTATAAACACTTTTATCCTTTAAAATCATAAAAATACTTGAGAGGGCAGTAGCTATATCACTTTCATCTCAAGAGGTTCTAAATCCATAAAACTTAGTTCTACATATTCCTTATACTCATATAAGCTTAGGAAATTTATGAAACACATTTTTAACACTTGGAAAACTTAAAACCTCTTAGGGCCGAAATCTCAACTATGGAAAATAATTATTTTAGACCTTTGTTTGGGACAACAATGGGCAAGTCTTTGAGCTCTAAATTCATTAAAGTGATGGCATAAAGATAAACATGCTTATGCACTTATTTTAGGTTTTATTAGAAAGTAAAGTGAGAGCGTAAAATAAATATGAGATGCATCATATTATTATCTTTGATATTTAGGTGAGAACTTGAAATGTAAACATGATAATGCATAGCTTGAAATATAAACATGATAATGCAAGTTCCTTTATTATCTTGGTACTTAGTGATAGCAAGGAAAATAAACATGATGTGCAAGGCATAAAAGTAGACATGATGCAAGGTTCATTTTATGGTTAGCTAGAGCCCATTCAAGACTTTAACAAGATAACAACCTAACACATATCTCATTACAAAGAGAGCTTTAGAGTTCTTGAACCAAGTTCTCAAAGGAACCATGAGGTTCTTGAACATCATCATCAAGCTCAAGATAAATAAACTTTCAAAACAAAACAAAATAAAATCTCAAGGATCAAAGTACCAAAACCGAAAACCTTACAAAGGGAAAGAAAATGAAACTAAGTATAGTTCTTTATTAAATACCCAAAACCCCTATCTAGAGAAAGATCTCTAGAACGTGCCGACCAACTTTAAGGTTGACAAGGGTAGGCTTGGGCTTTTAGAAATCTTTAGATTAATTTTCTTAAGTTGAAAAATCATGTGAGCTAGATATCATATAGATGAAGTTTTAAGAAAAGGAATACTCAAGCTTTAGAGGCTTCTTTGAGATAAACACAAGGTCATCATCTAGAAACTCTCATCATCAAGCTATCATGCTTATAATCAAGGCCAAGAGGCCGAAATGAAAAAGGAAAGAAAAACAAAGGAAAGTTCAAAACAATCCAACAGGAAACTAGAGAAAAACACATTCTTGAGCAAAACAAGTTTGAAAAGCAAATCCCTACTAAGTGATGAAGATGAAAGCTTGAACTTGTAAAGGAAAATGAGAAGAGCAACTCCTCCTAAGGTGGTGTGATGGCTTCGGCCAAAGAGAAAGAAAAGGAAAGGAGATGTGTTTTGAGGAAGTTTGTGTTTGAGGTTTAGTGTTTAAGAGATTTGATGATGATCTAAGGTTAGGATATGGTGGATTGAAGTGGTGAGGTGATAATGTGAAGAGAGGATGAAGATGAAGAGAAAGAACTCTTGGAATTTTTAGAGAAAAGAAAAGAACTAGCAAGATAACTCTAGAATTCTAAACTTAGCAAATGCTTCAAGGTGCAACTAAGCTATCACAAGCATCCTATTTATAGAAAAACAAAACAATGAGGCTCACCAAGGGGGGGAGTGGCCGTAGCTTTTGAGGGGAAAAAGGGAGAGAAAAATATCTCTTACACAAGGTCATTCAAGCATGGTTTGAAGTGTGGAAACTATACTACAAAGTATGGCTTGATGTGAGTTAATTTCCTATCAATTTTTGATGAAATTAGGCTTATAGAAACTTGTCATGGCTGGAACTTTTCCAGCCACAAATAAATGGAAAAAATGGATTGTTTTAATTATTTATTCATGTGGAAATTCAAGTTTAATTGAAAGTTATGACAAGGTATAGTGTATGTGACTTGAGGTATGGCCTTGGAGTGTTGAAAAATTGAACATGTGATGCATATGGGAGGGGGAAGTGCACGGCCAGACCAGGGACAACATGGGGGAGGTGAGTTTTGATCATCTAATTGGGTGTTAATGGTAGGTTTAAATGTGTATTAGCTTAGGTACAAGGTTAGGAATAATTAAGCTTAAGTTTAGGTCACTAAGGATGTGTTTTAAGGATTTTATGACAAGATTAGAAGTGCTCATACATCATTAGAGAATTAAAAACTCATTTATGAATAAACAATGTGTAACACAATTCCATGATTTAAGGAATTAGAAAGAGAAAACACTATTCAAGATTCCATGACTAGGAGTCTTGAAATTAAAATATGATTTTAAGTTGTAATTAAGCACTTTTAGGTTCTAATCAACTTTAATAAATTATTTTGACTCAAGATTAATTAAGGAAATTAATTAACCTTCGATTAGAGCCTAATATTGTTTAGGTTTGCTTAATCACGCGATTAAGCGTAAAAACACGAAACTAGGGGCAAAACCATAATTTTGCACTAATTTCGCCCGGGACCTCCGGGACCAAAACTAAAGTCATAGTCTACATAAAAACGCCTTTTAAAACCATCTGGAGAAGTTTTGGGTTCATCCGGCACTTGCAAACGGGTAAAACACTGCAGAGGCGTTTTGGTTATTTTGATCCGAAAACTCGAAAAACGAGATTTTCGATCCCGGGAAGGTACTCAAGTCATCCAATCCCCTTCCAACATTGAGTTTGCCCTTCGAGTACTGCCAGACTGGCTTTCCTCGAATTCCGGGCCGAAAATGACCTCAGGTGCATTTTGGTCATTTTCACTCTAACAGAAAATCGGGGCATTACAATGCTCCTGTGTATGAGAATGATTGTAGGTTTTAATTTTGTTGTTTGGTATATGAATCCTAATATACAGAAATTAGAAAGCCTAGCGATACACTTGAGCTGCTTTAGTTTCTCAATTTTTAGTTTATTTTATAAAAAAAAACACTAGGTTTTTTAAAATTATTTTTCTTCTCTCTTATAAATGACGTCTTTGTACACACTCATCATGAGCACAATATATCTTGTTTTAGGTCCACTCTTGCAAGCTATATACTTGGCATTGATGAGGATGGTGCAAAACATAGAAAACAAGCGGAAGACATTTTTTCACCTGTCTTCTTAGCATTACTTGATTCACTGTTGTTGCGATCTCAGGTTCATTCTTGGTCTATTTTTAATTTTCCAGCATGGGCCTGGATTAATGTAATGTATTTGTTCCAAAGCAAACATTTGCGCTCTTTGATTGTAAGTTGCATATTGTTAAACTAGTCAGTGTATGAAAATTACTTAAAGTTCTCCAACTACTAAAAGTAGTTATAAACATTTGATAGTTGTATCTTTATGTATTCTAGTTGTGTGATTTAACTTAATTTGAAACTTGATCTCTGCTTAATTTCTTTACTTTATCTTACTAGGTTGATATGAAATTGAAATTGGTTTTATTAAATTATATGGCGTTATTATTAAAATAAAGGAATTTTTTTTCAATGGGAATGCAAATTATGGTGGTTCAAACCGCCATAATTAATAATTTTTTAAAAATATTGTTGCAACTTGCGGTGGTTCTAAACCGCCACAATTAACAATATATTTTTTAATTTTATTAAAAATTATGACGGTTCAAATTGCCGTAATTAATAATTTTTTAAAAATATTGTTGCAACTTGCGACGGTTATAAACCGCCGTAATTAAAAAAATATATTTTTTAATCTGACTAAAAATTATGACAGTTTCAAACCGTTGTAATTAACCATGTAAATTGTGACAATTAAAAGGAAACTGTCGTAATTAACCGAATGGCACTGGTAATTATGGCAGTTTCAAAAACCGCCATTACTGTGAAAACGATGGACGAAAACCGCCCTAATTTATTAATCTAACCGCCGCAATTTATCTTTTTTTCTTGGAGTTATAACATACTTAAAAATATAAGGCTCACCAAATCCGTTGGAATTTTGCTACATTCAGGTGAAACTTGAGTCCTAAAGAAAACATATATAACAATCCCCGCACTCTAAAGATTAATTATCTAGAGATCATAGTCTGTTCTTTTGCCCATTTTTGGGTAGTCTCTGGACTATGGACCACATATTGATAATAATAGTAAGCACGTGCGTGGACTGCACTAAAACGCTGGGGTATAGATATGTAGGTTTCATCTCATGGGTTTTATTTAGGGGGGGAGCCAAGGGGAGTCTTTATAGGCCATGGTCCCCACCCTTCAATTAATCTTATATACTCATTATAGTTACATAGTCTTCCTAATATGATATATAGACTAGTATTTTATATTGCCTCCCTTGCAAAATTTTTCTCGCTCCGCTACTGGTTAAATTCATGCGACCATCGTAGATATGTGGACTTAATTTGTTTTTCCCAGTTTTAACTACAGGATATAAAAATTCCAAAGACTTCGTCGTGATGAATTCTTTTTGGATGATTCTATGACGCGATATTTTCAGAATGAATTCATGGAAGTAATTAATGTGGAATCTGCATGCATATTTATATAGACCTCATCCACATCTTCTTATGCATCGTATTGCTCCACGTACTTTCTTAAGAATGGTTATACGTGTATCACATACGTATTTCTAACCACCCGGGAAATATTATAGATAACAAAAAGAATGTAATATGCAGCCAATAGCCAAAGATGAGTATTTAATTGCATGACCAAGGGGGGAGAAGAGACAAAGCTTATGTCTGTCTGCAGAACTACAATGTCTTTCTAGCCAGCCATTGCAACTACACCGATAGATAGGGTAGTGATTGGAAACTTTGTAGCGTATCTCCACATATATATGACACTTACGTACAAATTATATTGACGGGGAAGATTAAAAGGTTAAAATAAATAAAAAAGGATAAGTCAGAAAGCAAGGTAAAGTTCCACTCACTGAACTATATATTTCATCATCACTAGCTAGAATTATCTCTTCCAGGTCCCAGGCGATAAAATAAAGAGAAAAAAAATAAAGTATTTATCAGATAAGAGATTCACACGGTATTACAAGTTTATCATGCCCTACAATATTAAAGAGGTTTGCCACTGCTTCTGGTTAAGCAATTTACGAGTTTCACATATATAGTAAATGACATGTTAAAGAGGGTGGAGCAAGGTGGCATATCCTTTTGCGACACTGTCGGTAACTAACTCATGGGTCGAGGACGCACCTCAGGTAACAATTTAGCATTTGTGGATGTACTTGGACCAGCTTTCGTTCAATTTTATCCATGTACCTATCACATTAAAAAAAATGCTAAAAAATATTCTAATATTTGTTAAAAAATTTAAAGTTAAATGATTTGATTGAAAAAGTAAAAGCACATTTTTTTTAATTTTAGTCTGTTTCATATGTTAAAAAATTGTGTAAAGATTGTACCCAAAAAAAAAAACTGTGAAAGGAAAAATAAAGAAAATTGAAAACAACTTTTTTTAGTTTTTAACGTTTCTTTTACAAAATCTCAAAAAGTAAACACATAAACAAAAAATAAGAAATAGAAAACAGAAAAATGTATTTTAAAACCAAACGAATGATAAAATTTTAAAATTTTTAATGCACTAAAAGTAATAATATTTTAAGCAATCAGTATTCTTATTCTTAAGGTACTTATAAGTTATAACCAAAACCCAAAATAAACAATACCATTGTGGGCATCGAGTACACATCGAGCCATCGTACTGATCGTAGGCAGTATACATGTAAACAACAATAAAGACGTGATAGATTCTCTGTATAAACCCGGGTTGTGGTTAAATAGTTTGAACTCATTCACTCTTAATTAAATGTTAGGGATTCGATTCCTGATTTTGAGCATAGAGAAATTTTAAATTTTTGGACCAGCTGTCTCACCTTTAATGTGCCAATAAATCAGTGTAGGGATTAGTCATCGTGATTGATAATAAATACCCTTAGTCATACCAAAAAAAAAATTCTCTATATAAAGAAAAAAAAGTGAAAAAAAAATGTGATGCTCGTTTCAGAGAATTATAGTAATTATATACTTTTAAAAGAATGATAGTAATTATACACCTTTATCACCATGGATCGATTGACTTTAAGATTGACATCCTCCCAAAATGATTTGTTTACTGTAACCTCTGTGGTAAGACGTGACATCATTAGGTATATATATATATACACTGTAACCTCTGCGGTAAGACGTGACATCATTAGGGATATATATATATATATATCCGAGTTTTAAAAAGAAATAAGGTTTAATTTTGGACTTATTACCTTCTGGAGAAAAAAACTTATGATCTCATGCATTAAACCTAATTGTATAATACTCTTCTACAAATATTAAAAAACATCTTGAATAGCAGCTGATTATAAATTCTCGCATCGTAACATATAATATCATATAATTGACTAGATAATTGTATAATATTGTAATTGATGTTTTAAGATCAATACCAAATATAATAGCATATAGTCAATTAGATAATTCTAGAAAATTCTAATTGATGTTTTAAAATTAATATAATTATTATAAAAATATATATTTTTTTTATTGATAGCATATACAATCATCTAATTATGTATTACTATAACAATATTAATGATAGTTGACTCTCCCATGATCCCATCCACTTTTTTAAGTACAATTCAAATAAAAAATTTTGATTGAATGACATTATTAATGTATTAAAATTAAACTTTTATATGTTATAAAATAAAAAATTCTATACTAACATGTTTTTACTTAAACTAAATACACATTTTTCTCAATCAAAAATTAAAAATGAGACAATTTATGCTGTAATGTTAACATGGGGAGATATATTTTAGGGGAAAAAAACTTTTATATATATATATATATATATATTGTGAGCACTAAATTCTTATTTTTATTTTTAACCTTTTCCTTTTATCTATCTTCACACATAGAGCCATTGAAATAGGCTGGACCACCCAAGAAAATGTGCGAACTAGATTAAAGAAAGAGGAGAAGAAATGAAAATTGGTCCGACTTGGCCCTAGATCATCTTGGTCTGGGCTGACTCGATGATTCGAACATTAATTTTTTATTAAATAATATACAAACTATAAATACTTGAATTTATACTTTTTAACCTTTTTTAATTAAAAAACCAAAACTAATAACAAATATTGACCAAATATATACTTTTATTATTCACTTCAGTATTGCATCAAATTAAGTCATTGAAATTTAGTTATCAAATAAAAAGTTAAGTTTCATTTATTATTCTCAAATATAAAGTAAAATAATAACACTATTATGGTTTTTAATCCATTATAATAAAACTAAAAATATTATTCAATGACATTTTAGGAACTATATAATTAGAAAAAATGATCAAGAAAACAAATTGACCCATGGACTAGCCTGAGGTCTAAATAAATTGGGTTGGGTCAATACTTGTTTGGCCCAAAAATGATTCAATCCTATATGGATTAAGCCAGTCCATTTTGATAGCTTTATAAATTATGCGATTGATTATGCTGATTTATACATACTATATAGTGAAATTCTTATAAGTTATGAGAAAAAATAAAATATTTTGGTGGAGTTTATTTTCATGTACATTATTTTCACGTGGGATAAAATACTAAAAACTATATTTGAAGTGATGACTGATTTTATTATTTAAGAATGAGTCAAAACAGGAGCTTGTTTTCAAAGTTTTACTAATGTTAAAATAATCACACTTGGATAATTTTTTAATAGTAAATATTATAATTCACTATTATCATTGATGTGATATATAACACATTATTGAATAATAACATTTCTATTTCATGAATATATCATAATTAAATCCTTATAAAAATAAAATGACAAGGTTATTGTCCCTCAGAGTTTATACTTTTTCTTTTCTTTTCCAAATTAGAGATTGAGAATAGAATGACAAACATTTTAGCAACCAAAAATATGTATATATAAAGGAGTGATGATCACTTTTTAATTAGAGTTTAATTTTGGTTTACTAAAATTATAAATGCACAACAACAACAAAAAAGTGATAGTGCATTGGCAGTTTTTAATTTGATGTAAAACTTAATCATTTTATTGATATATTAATATATAATTGAATAATAATATAAATTTTTTTTATTATATCAAAATTAAATACTTTTAATTAATATATTTGCATGAGTTTCATTTTGTCAAAACTAATTATATATTTCACTAAACAGGGCACCAATTTCTCGAACCCAACTCAAGGTACATTGCAGTCTCCATGGTACTCGACCGTGTGCCCACACTCCAACCTCTTCACTCTATCCTTCAATTCAATGTGAAATTATTGTGCACTCATCAGGCTAAGGAATGCAAATCGAGAACCAAAATTAGAATTTTGAAAATTGTACTCAATTACAGAGGACTGAATATGGGGAAAGAAAATACACATTGATATGTTTACTCTCCGCCGCATCGATGTTGTCCTCATGGTTTCCGATGAAGGTATCAAAATCTGGCAGCTGGAGGTAGAGGTCGACAGAATCAGGTTGCGCATTCTCTTCGGTCGAGTTGCCAAATCCCTCGCCCGATCAACAACAACACCATATCAAATCTCTTTTGAAAAGGGCGGTGCCCCTCCACCCACAGAGCGCGCGGCGGACGAGGCGGTGCTGTCTAGGCAGATGCGGTGGTGACGCGAACGAGAGGGGATTCACAGTGGGGGCCTGTGAAGTTATTGGCACGGTGAAGAGTGGTTGCGGGCAGGGGTGTCCAGGGTTGGACCCGCCATCCTGATAATTTTTTTGCGGGATAAATTAGCATTTTCAACCTAAATAATTTTCTAATCAACCCGTCCCGTTTTATCCAATTTTATAGTCAACTCATAGTGGATTGGACTAACAAAATAGTAAAAAAATATAATAAAAAATGGGTTGACTCATTAGATTAGCTCTTTAATCTGCTATTTTTTATAGAATAGATTAACACTTCAAATTCAAATAACTAAAATAGATTAATCCACTCGTCTATTTTTATCGTCAACCTTTGTCCCGTCCCATTCATCACCCCTAGTTGCAGGGATGAAAGCCGCGATTCATGCAAAGGATAGTGGAGAAATTGGAGGAACATCAAATGGTATAGTAGTCAATAAGGGGGTTATTATAGCAACTTTTAAACAATTAGAAAAAGTAAGTATAATTTTTAAATCTAAAAAGTGTAAATGTAATATCGAATTAATTTTAGGGGGGATTATTATAATTTGCTCTAGTTGTTTATAAGAATAGATTACTATTTTTTATTTTTGTTTTTAAATATAAAACACACTTAATTATTTACCATCACTAAAACCTGTTTAATGTTTGTTTAATGAATTCTATGCGAGCGGTTTTACGTGTCGGTCACGTGTATGAACCATTCAACGCGCTTGGTACAACTTTATTTTTTAAAAGAGCGGGGCAGGCCGGCAGCGCATATAGTCATATGCTGTCTTCGTAATTTCATTATTTTATTGTAAGGACCTGTAAAAATAAAGGATTTACTTGTCCTGTATTTATAATGTAAAAATTTTTATGTTGATGATGTAAAAATTTTATATTATCATATAAATTATAATAATTAATTTTTATATTTATTAATTAAAAAATTAAATAAATAAAATATTTTAATTAAATAATAATGTAAAATAATTTTATACTGTTAATATACTAAAATTAAATTAAAAATTAAATGGTTAACAGAGTTTATAGTCAACTTATTTTATTTTTTCACCAGGTAGGGAGGCGGAGGTGGTCGACATGTTTTTGTTTTTATTTTATTTATTATAAGAATAATTTATATGTATAAATAGTATAAAAAAGGCTTTGGTTTTTTTAAAATAATAAAATTGGTAAAATATAAAAGTGATAAATTAGTTAAATAAATTTTATTATGTGTGAGTTTTACTAATGATCTAAAAGTAATTAATTCCTTAATTTTATACTTTATTAACTTTTTCACTTTAAAAGAATTAAATTCATAAAATAATTATCATATTATGGGGATATATATAGTTCTATAAACTTCAAATGATATAGTACTTTCATTGATTTCTATTGAATATATTTTATATTTTTAATATATAAAAATTAATTACTATCAATAAAGATATGGGGTTGATTTGGTATTTTTATAAAGTTCAAGAGTATTTATATCTTTTAATTATTTGTGACTAAGAATATGTCACGTGTTCTACTGACTCAATTTATTAATATATAGAAAATTAAAAATTTAATCACCACTAGTGAGCAACAAAAAGGTACTGGTATCGTATTGGTATCAAAGGAAAAATCTAAAAAATATATATAAATTAAAATTTATTTAAGTAGTTTGCCATATGCTTATATTAAATAAAGTTTAAATTTTGAGTGTTGTGAATAAAAAAAAATTATTGATGTAAAAAATTTACCTTAATCGTGGGTTAATTTAACGTTTATCATAATAGTTGAGGTCAAATGAAAAATAAATATTGTTATAAAGGTGGTTTAGAACTTTAGGAAAAAATTAGTTTATTTGTAATTTTTTCAACTTTATACTGAACAATGCTGCAATTTGTCTAAATAATACTACATAATTATTATAAATTTTTTAAAACACATATCTGATTATATATTATTATGTCAACACAAGTCTTCAGCTCTTAAAATTTATACATATAAATGTTATAAAATTAATTAATAGTGTAACACATTTTTTTTTTGGTGGAATGGTGCAACAGACTTTAATAGTTATAATATATATATATATATATACATATATATATATATATATATATGTTAATTAATCTTGCAAACTATCAATTTGATCCATAAAAAAAAAATGTAAATTAATCTTGCAAACTATCAATTTGATCCATAAAAAAAATACGTGACATCAATTTTAATCTTTAAAATATTTTTATATCAATTTACTCTTTAAAAAAATACAAATGACATCAATTTAATTCTTGAAATTTTTTTAACATCAATCTAGTCCTTAAAAATACATCTAATACCTATTTGATCCTTTTATTTTTTTTTATGATAAGTTGATGAACTCATTTGAGAGCACATATCTTTTCCAAAAACTATAATGGTGTCAAAAAAATTTCAGGAACATAACTGATTTTACATATCTTTCAGGAACTAAATTTATATAAAAAAAATCTTTTATACACTAAATGTAACGCCCGGGGACGAGGACGAGGAGTGATCGCCGGTGCAAAGAGGGCACGGACAAGGAGCGGCTCCTCGCAAGGTCCTCTAAGCGGAGGGGTACATGAATGAACAGATTACACACCCGAATGAGAGGGATCCTAAGACTGTATAGGTATGAGACTATATAGTTGAGGAGGGCTTATATGAATTGATTCATACTACCTATATCAACAAGATGCATCTTCTTTTCGGTAGCCTAAATTGAAAGAACTCCACAGTTAAGCGTGCTTGACTTGGGGTAATTTTGGGATGGGTGACCTCCTGGGAAGTTTTCCCAGGAAGCATGTGAGTGAGGACAAAACATGCTGAAAAGACCCGTGTTGGTTTGTGGGGACAGTCGTCAATCCATAAAGCAGCAAGGAGATGTTACAAATGGTATCAAAGCCTGCACCTCTCCTAGTACGGTGTGGTTCGGGGACGAACAGGGAAGTGAGTGGGCATGTAACGCAGGGGGGCGAGGGCGAGAGTGATCGCCGGTGCAAAGAGGGCGCAGACAGGCGGCTCCTCGCAAGAGTCCTCTAGCGGAGGGTACATGAATGAATTGATTACACACCGAATGAGAGGGATCCTAAGGCTGTATAGGTATGGGACTATACTGATTGAGGACTTATATGAATTGATTCATACTACCTATATCAACAAGATGCATCTTCTTTCGGTAGCCTATCGAAAGAACTCCTGATTAAGCGTCTTGACTTGGGGTAATTTTGGGATGGGTGACCTCGCAGGAGATTTTCCCGGAAGCATGTAGTGAGGACAAAGCATCTTTGAAAAGACCCGTGTTGGTTTGTGGGGACAGTCGTCAATCCATAAAGCAGCAAGGAGATGTTACACTAAACTTATATCTCATACTTTTTTAGGGACCAAATTAATAATTTAATCATAATCATAATAATTTTGAATAAAGAATTAATTTTTTAGATTGACTTGACTCATAAATTGAGAAATTAATAGGTGTTTACAATCACAAAAGTGTAATGTGTGTGATGAAAAAAGGTTTAGACAATTTTGGGCCAAAAGAATGGCCAAGTATAAAACTTCTCCTAAAATTGTACGTAAGAAATTTCAGACCTCTAACATTGAGATAAATTCTCCATGAGGCCACAATTTATTTTCATTACAACTAATCATTTTTTAGTTATACTATTTTTACATGACTATATATGTTAATGTCTACTTTTCGGGGAAAAAAAAAAGTCAAGAAACTGGATATTAACTTTAACTTTTAAATAAAAACAATATTTTACTTACCTTTATGAAAATATACATGAATCATCGAAAAATTCCTCAGGGCTACCGCGTTGAAATAAAAAGGTGTCATATCAACTTCAGCAATTGGCTGGAGTCAATTCCGTCTAGCCCTTCTCCGGGGCTAGCTGTGCAATTGTGAGGCCTGTCTACTCCCGCCGGACCGACCAATACCCATGATACTCTGCAAAAAGCATCACTCTTCTGCCCCCACTCATTTCTGATGTATACGCGTCGAAAGAGACTTATACATATCAATGGTAAAAAATAAAGCAACAACGACGCTAAAAATGAAATGACACCTAGCCCCTCTTGACCAGAAAAAGAGCGGAGTCACCGTATATCCTCTTAGCCATGTGGCTTTTACCAATTCACGCTGGCTCTATCTCTCTGGCGGAGAGGATTCTCTCACGTCAGAAAGAGATAACTCTATCATGTGTACATTTTTATTATTGGTTAAGTTATTTTGAAAAGATAAAGTAGTAAAAAATTAATGACGGGTGTGCGTACATCATCCTATCACGTGTAATCTGCACACGACAGGTCCCCTCCCATATGTTAAAGGCCTGGTTAGTTTAAGTTTCAGAGTCTTTATTTTTTATTTTTTAACTTTTTAAATTTTATAAAAGAAATATTAAAAACCTTAAAAATTATAATTTTTAATTTTTATTTTTAGATCTCAATATTTCTTTATAAAATTCTAAAAATTAAAAAATAAAACTGAATCCAAACAGACGTAATCATAATTTTCCATTTTAGGTCGGCATACCTTCACGCAGAGTGAATAAATTATATGCTTAAAAAAAAAGAGTGATTAAATTATGTCTTCTACGTTTGCATTGTGTGTCTGGCAAAGATGTTTCGTCATTGTCTTTCGTATACAAATAAATTTAAAACTTATTTATTTTATAATTTATATTTTTAAGAATATATATCATAATTTTTAAAATATCTTTAACACAATTATAAAAAAAGAAAAATTTAAATAATTAAGAGATTATTTAGTAATTATGCTTAATAATTGTAATTCTCAAGTTTTGGGAATTTTTTTTTACTCACCTTTTAACTTAGGAATAAGATTTTACTAAATTAAAGAAAAATATTTTTTCATGGAATAATTAATACTTGAGAAAATTTTTGTAAAACATGTAATAAATATATGAACACATCATTCTCAACTACCTATTTTTAGAAATAATTAATTATACCCTAAAACAAACGCCTCGTTAAAAAATTATTTGTTTAGTATTAAACATTTTTGGGATTATTTGTTAAGATTCCTGGGAATAAATTTAAAACTTGTTTGTTTTATAATCTATATTCTCAATAATATATGTCATAATTTCTAAAATACCCTTAACATAATCATAAAAAGAGAAAAATTCAAATAATTGAGGGATAATTTAGTAATTGTACTTAACAATTATGATTCCCAAGTTATTGGAATTTTTTTACCTATCATTCAACATGAGAATGAAATTTCACTAAATCATAGGAAAATCTTTTTCTATGAAATAATTAATACCTAGAAATTTTTTTGTAAAACTTGTAAAAAAAGTAGGAACATATTATTTCCAATTACCTATTTTCAGGAATAATTGAATATATCCCGTAATAAACGCTCTGTAAATGAATTATTAAGCCGAATTTGAAAAACTAATTGTTGGTTAAAACAACGGTATAAACTCATAATTATAAATAGTGTACAAAGGATGACTTGGATCATACCATGTCGATTTAAAACCCAAACCACACCCTATTATTTGACCCAGCTATTTTTACAAAGTAAATCCAACTTGACAATGATCAAACTAGTAATCAGATTAACTTAATATTCAGACAAGATATAAAAATTTGGATAATATACATATATATATATATATAGTAAATTTATAAGATTTAAAAGTAGAATATAAAATTTAAGAAATATTTTTACCATATATTTTTTAAAACAAATTATATTAATGCAACACAACATAAAATTACGTAATTTGTGTTAATTTAAGTATAAAATGTTATATTTATCACTCTTTAATTTTCCTCAAAATATGATTTGGAACTAAACTAAAAATCGTATTGGATAAGCAAATTTTAGAATTTGAATATAGTGTATTAAACTTCGGACTGAGATAGGTTATTGGATTGGATTGTGTCATGAACACCCCTAATAATTATATGTAAAATTATATATCATGATTTGTTTAATAATTTAGTAACTAGATGAAATATTAAATTCAATAAACGATGAAATAGTACGTCAATTATAAACATGTTTTTTCTCCATTTACTTGTGCATGTTTTTGAAATTTTCGTTGCATGTATAATAAATTAACTTGACTCAAATAAAATTAGTTAAAATATAGTAAATTGCGTATACTAATGTTTTAGACAAAATCATTCCTTTTATACTCTTTTATCATCAATTATTAATATCTAACTAAAGAAATTCTTAAGAGATATTCACTCTGAGGCAGTAGAGTGCATTCTACGTGGAGATCAACTTAAACATGCTTGTAATAAAAGCATAATAGTTAAAGTTATGCACTTTGCTTACGTCAAGTGATTCCCACACCAAACATGCACTAAGTTGTTTTCAATACATTTTCATGACTTGAAATTTTGACCTTAAGATAATAAACTATTGATTAGTCAAATAAACTAAATTAGCTTTTATAGACCACTACCAGAAAACGCCAGTTACTGGCGGATTTTATGGATGAATTTTTAGGTTACCAATGAAATTTTTTTATTGTTGGCAAATTGCTTCACACTGAAAAAATCTGTCAGTAGTTGTTATCATGGGAATTATTGATGAATTTTAGAAAAAAAATTCGTCGAAAATAGGCTGAAAAAAAATTCATTAACAAATTCATTACCAAATTCATCAGTAGGTCGCTTTATCGGTGGATTTTTTTTCACGAAAATGAAATAAAAAAATAAAAACTCCTAAATAATTACAGACAAAAATAAATTCATAAGTAATTTGTGATCAGAACATAAATTTTGTTATTATTGGCGGATTTTTATGTCATTAAATGAGATGTTTTTAATTATTTTTGTTACCGATGAAAATTTTTTTGGTGATTTATTTATTTTAAAATTAACACATAACCTATTCATATGCTACACCAATCTGGCAAATAAATAAATAAAAACACAGATTCAATCAAATTGATATTAAATAGTACTACACAATCACAAAATAAAGAATAATATAAACAAGCTTGCAGCTGATTTGAAAAGGTGAAATTTCAGTAAATAATGGATCATCTCAAAGAATAAAACTTAAATGATATACACAGTTTAAACCTCCAGAGGTGAACACCAGTTAAATGCAAGAAGACATACGTATAAAAAAGCACATACCGATCTGAAAATGATGGAATAAATGAAAGACAGATTAGGGTGCAGATTTGGATGAACTTACTAGTGATGGCGGTGATGCAATGGCGACGGGGATAGCGACGGCAGCGGGCATATTTGAAAAATTATGAGCAACAAAATAACTAAACCAATTAAAGTGTAAGGAACTATAAGAGGATGATAATGGTGGTCTCCTCACCTTAAACAATGGAGCGGTAGGGGAGACATGGCTCGAAAAGTGACTAGTGGCAATGGTCTAGAGAGAGAGAATTGGAGCGAAGAAAATGAGGAAAGGAAGACACATGTTTTGTTTGTGACCAACAATTACTAGCAGAAATTTGAAAATTACCGGTGGAAAAATTTTCCGGTAATTATGCAAAAACGCTGCATTTCATTAAAGTAGATTTCTAGCGAATTTTTATACCATTATCGATGGATTTTCCAACGATAATTCAGGTAACGATACATTTTAGAGTTTACAAATTACCAGTGGATTTTTTCGCTGGTAATTCTAATATTTTTAAAAAAATTTCAAATAAATTACCAACGGCTTTTTCCAATAGTAATGATCATATTTGGAAAAAAAAATCGTTTAAATTACTGGTGGATTTTTTCGCTAATAATTGGCGCGCATATATTGGTGGCATGTGGTGCGATGATTTCTAGTGGAAAATCCACCAGTAATGGTTGTGCAAAAATTTTTTATGCCTTTTCACATGTAATCCATTAGTAAAACACTTGTTTCTAGTAGTGTACTTTAATGGAGGAAACATGTTTCAAGTTATAGTTTGCTTGCTTAAATCATAGCTAGCTCGAAAAGTACAAATCAAAATTTGCTTCCATATATTTAACAAAATTACAATGTGTTATATTTTAACATATTTTAGTTTCAAGGCATAATTGGAGTAGAAATTGAAATTTTGTTCTCTCTCTCTCTCTTTTTTTGGTTTTTTGACTTATACCACACTATAGTTTGAACAATATAAATAAAATATACACTACTTGTTTGGAAAATTAAATTATTGCCTGCACAACAAAAGGAGCATGGTACATATCTATATCCATAGAGTCAAATAGAGATAAAAATAGGTTGAGTTAGATTAAACTTTGAGTTAAATAGGTTTGACTTGCATTCCTAACAAGTAATTCAAGTCTGGACCTATCACTTGACACTTTTTTTTATGGCCTTAACTTGACTTATAGCAAATTTAGCCTGACTCAAAAGCCTATATCAAAAGATATACTTAATTATAACATTTTTAGTTTAAACAAAATCAAAATCACAATGCCTACTTCTAAATAAAAGTCAATGGACTTCTAAATATATAAAAAATATATTTTTCAATTGATGAAAATGGCCTCGTAAATAAATGAAAAAATATATTAAAATATTTCTATTATTATTAAATTTTCTTAAATAAAAATATTAATAATAATATAAGTAAGCTAATTTATTAGACTTAATAAGCTATCTCTGAAGGTTACTCTATTTAACTAAAAAGGCTTTCTGAAAATTCTAATTTTACCTTACTTACTAAATAGTCTGACCATATAACTTACGCCGAAGGTCCCAACTTCCATCCCTAGAGGTGAACCATATTTCACAAATATCAAGGTTCAACTCCGGCTAACAGGGGCCTTGTTTTGGTGCTGGTGAATTGATTGACGATTCATCTCTGAACTTCTTTATAAAAGAAACAAAATAATATTATTACAAACACCTTCGGAAAATAATATTGATTAACTAACCAATAGGAATTCTACAACAATCATATGGGTCAATGTAAAATACCATTGTTGACCCACGCCATACGCTTTATTTTTAGAATTAAATCTCAAACTAGTTAGTTCATGCTAAGGATAAATTAGTCTTTCAGATTTAGAAAATCTTATATTAGTCTCTGAAATTTTATAAAAGGGAGCAAGTTAGTCATTCCATCAAATTATTGTCTGAACTATTAATAAAAATATTTATACATTCTATTAATTTACTTATATATATTATTAATTTTCACAGTGAGTCATAATTTACCTCAGTTCTCTATTTTGTGTAGAATATAAGTCAAAATTTGTCTTTTCAGCAGAAAGCTATGGTGAGATAACAGATAAAAAAAGGTCTACAACTTCATTTAGAGGAGTGTGACAAGTTAAAATCTACTATAAAAATTAATACTATATATAAATAAGTTAACAGGATGAATAAGTAAGTTTAACGGGACACAATCTAGTCTGTCTCCTTTTAATTGACTAATATTGAAATTTCTAAATTTAATTGATTAATTTTTTTATTATTATAAAATTGAGATACTGATTTTGAATTTTATTCTTATTTTTATATAAAGGCATGGCATACCAATCTTCGGGCTCATCTTCCTGGAAGCTCCTCGCGCCTCAGTTGTCATAAGTCTCAACCCCCAAAAGTCCCAAAAGGGAAGTGTATTTTCTGTTGTTTACTTTGGTTTTGGCCCTTTGCTTGTCTTTTCCCAAATTAGTTTTTAAGGGGTATTAAAAGCAGTAATAATGGACACAAAGCTGCTGTCCTCCGGAATCCACTACTCAAATTTGCCCGAGAGTTACATCAGGCCAGAATCCGAAAGACCTCGTTTTTCTGAAGTGTCTGACTGTGAAGATGTTCCTATTATCAACTTGGGCTATCAGAACAGATCCGAGACTGTGCAACAAATCGGTGAAGCCTGCAAGTACTATGGGTTTTTCCAGGTCCTCATTTTACAATATATTTCCTACTTTTAATTATTATACGAGTTTAATTTTCATGCATAAACTGTTTTCTGTGATTTTTCATAGGCTGAATCATTTTTACTGATGTGATAATGCATGATATACTGTCATCAGAATTAAACTCTTATTGTATACCATTCATACCATAGAATATGTAGTACGGTCTGTTTTGAGAAATTATAGCTTTATGGTTTTAATTAAACAGGTAACAAATCATGGGGTGCGTCTAGAAGCAGTGAAGAAAATGGCAGAGGTGGCATATGAATTCTTCAACTTGCCGGTGGAGGAGAAGCTGAAGTTGTATTCAGATGATCCGTCAAAGACAATGAGACTTTCCACAAGTTTTAATGTGAGAAAAGAGACGGTGCACAATTGGAGAGACTACCTTCGGCTCCATTGCTATCCTTTGGATAAGTATGTCCCAGAATGGCCTTCTAATCCGCCCTCCTTCAAGTAAGTCGTCTATCTCTATCCGTATTTATCTCAGCCATACGTGTCCGAGTGGACATTGTACTGCGGTGCATTGCTGACTAGGTCTTACACAATGCCAACTCCTTTAAATTTTTCATACTAATGACGCAATCGATTTGAGTATGAGAAATGTTATTTATATTAATTAACTATTCGTAAGATATCGGATTGGTATGTTTCTATTTATAATTAGATGGTGTGTGAATTTCATTTAATTTAAAACTTATATCTTATTTTAGGATATATGAGAATGTGTTGACACAATATCACATGCTATTCTTTTATTAAAGAATAAAATATGATATAATATTTATGAAGGTTTGAGACATTTTGGTAATGGCACAAATCTAATGAATTATATTTAAATACACTCATAATAAAAATAAATACCATTAATTTATTCAATATTTAATCACTCATTTATACCTGTCTTCTTCTTTTTTTTAATAAATATATCTAAGAACTAATTATTAGACTTGCATCCATAGGAAAATACTTCTCAAGGCTCTCTTGCGTTGTCGCAATCGTAAAATAAAAAAGTTAACATGTTACTTATGTCTTTTCATATGGATGAAAAGTTGAAAACTATATTTTTAGGAAATTAATTTCTTTAGCAGGCAACAATGACACCGACGAACCTTTGTACGATGCACGTCTATATTTTAACTTTTACTATTTTTATCATATATAATTTTTTTAAAAAATATGTTATTTATATTTATTATGTGTGACACACTATATTAATTAATATCCTATTTATTATTGAATAAAGTATGAGATCCATTTAAATAGAGTTTACTCTCCATCTAATAATTGATGAGGTGTAAGAAAATACGATGTTCCATACAAATAATATTTTTCTTTTTTAAATAAAGTACTGTGGTCCGATCTGAGATTTTATTTGCAAAAAAATTAAACAAATATTTAATTGACTCCAGATTTAAAAAAGAAGATTTTATTGACTGTGTTCCAGTCTTGTTTCATTCTCTTAACACATTCTTACAATTTTGTAGTCAAGATTTTTAAAATGCTTTTAATAATTTTTCTCTGATCAAGGAAAAAAAAATGTATTTTTTATGTTAAAATTATACGTGAATAAATTATATCCACAATATGTACAATTCACCGTTAATTAGGGACTATTAAAAAAATGATCTGATTGATAGTAAGCATGTGCATGTGAACATGTACCATTTTTTTTTTTTTTGGTTATGACCGTGTACCATTTTTACATTAAGATTATTGTATCCCTTGCTCGGATATTCTTTTACCTTTTTAAGTTGACTGTTAATTTACTAGTATCACTTTCACTTATCAGTGGCGTTTCCATCTTTTTTAAGATTGAGAACAAGTTTTGTTTTTAAATTTATATCTTTCCCCTAAAATCTAAACTCTCCAGCATTTCTAAGAAAAGAAAAGTGGTCTGGTAGATTAAATTTTTTCATTATTTTTTGTACATGAAGTCATGTATGTTGCCCAATCCAAGATCCTGCATCCAAAAAGTAGATAAACAAAAAGGATTTGGTTGGCCCGCCCCCTTCTTGTGTATTTCACTCTCTCAGACAATCTTACAGTCTTCACTCAAAAAGACAAAAGGACTATTTTGTCTTTTATCTTTTTTCATACATTCATCCTTTATCTTTATTTATTTTTCAATATGGCATATTATATTTGATTTTTCAATTTCATTCTTTACCTTATAAACTCTTTACTCATTTGATCATATTTTTGTTACAAAATCATAAAAAATCTTAATATGACACAAATTATACTTACTTGATACACATGTAGATGCAACACGATCTATTTCATGTTGGCATTTCCTATTACTTTCGAGACAATAATAAGACTAAGAACTACATTCGCGCATGATTTATAGCGTAATGAACCAATTTTATTTTTAGAATAAAAAATAAAATTTTGAAATAAAAGTATATTTAAACAAATGGTCTTGAGTAGATCTCATAATTCATGCATTTAAAAATATAAAAAAGAAAATCCTTGAAGAGGATCCGTGTTTAGGTGGTTATTGTATTTCGGGAGAGTTGTTTATCACTTTTGAAATGAGGAATACTTTGAAAAATCACAAAAGAAAAATCTTACAAATCTTTTCGTACGCTTATCAATAATTCACTTTGTTCACGTGGCTTAGAAAGTACAAAAGAATATTCGAAACATTTAATTTTTTTTTTCTCTTTTTTTCCCCTCCCGTTCATCATTTTTTCTTCACTATGAAAGAGTCTCTTGTTTGTGCTTTGTACCAAAACCAAATACATGGTCTCGTCTTTGATGATAGTTATATTAAAAAGTTATTGTATCATCCTTCAATTAAACTTTATAAAATTACAACTCTTCCGGAGTTTACCACTAATTCTTCTGTTATTCCCTTTCTCTTTCTTTCTTTTCTCGTTAAAATTAACAATTGAGATTGTCTTTAATGATATTAACAATTTTGTTTTTAGAAAAACTTCCTTTTCAATAACGCCAATTAATTATTTTGAGGAAGAAAAGAGGTGGTGTTTCTTGGGTTATATCAACATCTTTCTTTGATTTATCCTATTTTACTCTTTTGGACACCGCAGGGTGTGCCTACTTGAGATGCTCTTGTTGAGGCATTGTAACTTTTTGAAATAGCTATAGATTCCTAGGTTCAATATAATATATATATATTACCAACGAATAGAAAGACAAAAATATCCTTCACTTAATTATTATAGCGTACTCCCCTAGGCCTGTTCTTCATTATTTTTTCATGGCTGGGCTATTCTTCTTTGAAAAGAATCTAGATCAAGTTTTTTTTTTCTCTTAAAAAAAAAAATTACCGTCAATTCTGAATTTTTGAAAAAATAATGAATAGAGTTTTTTTTTAAATATTATATGTTTTTAATTTAAAGTCACATAGTTACCGATAAAAAGTCATAATTAAAAAATGTATCTACATGCCATAATTTAATTTAAAATTAGTTTAAATATATATAATTTTATGCATTGATATTGTGAATATCTTTTACACGGTTATTTAATTATGTATTGTAATATTATCTATTATAATTAATTTTTTTATTATTTAAAATGTTATTCAAATGGTAAATTCTAATGGATGATAATGTACTAACAATGCATCAAAATAATCTCATATAAAAACTATTTTTATTGGTGAGAATCTCATATAAAAAAACTTAATATGAGTCTTATCACTTTAATGAAATAACTTTGATTATCAATTCAATATTTTAAGAGTCATAAATATGAAGACATTTGATTGAATATAAGTATTGAATAATTAATACTATTAATGTGTCTAAACTAAATATTTTAAAGTATCAAATAGTTAGTACTTAGTCGTGTGTTTAACTTATTTGAAAGTAAGTTTTTTTTTAATGTTACATTTTTATTAAATTATGAAATAAGATATTAACTACCAAAATATGAAAATAGCAAACGGTATCTAAAAAGTGAGAGGCTAGGGTAAAAGTTAAGACAAGTGTCGTCATCTGTTGGGCGCAAATAATGTCGTCATATGTGTGCTGTCCTCTAGACTTTAGGTACCACCTAGATCAACGTGCTGAGCAACCTCCAACTACCGAGTTTTATGGCGAAAAGGTTGGTTTAAAGAACAAAAGGCTCGTGATTGATGTACAGTGAAATGAGTGATCTTGTTATAAGAATAAAATAAATTAATATGAATTGTATAATCTCTATCAATTCTCAATTGTCAAAATTAAAAATTATATAATTATTTATAATTTTCGATTGATGTAGGAGTCAAATATATTTACTTATATGACATTACATGATTGAATGTAAATATAAAAAAAATTATGGTTATTTCAAAATTTATGGGGTCTCAAAATGGAGAAAAAATTACATTAATAATTTTTATGTGTAAGCTTTTACATTTAGTTCATTCGTCAAATTTTATTTCATCTTTTTACAAAATGATCTCAGCTAGATTAATCGAGTATGATCTAATAATTTCACTTGCTTAATTAACTATTAAAGGATAAATGATAGAGTACAAAAATTGTTTGACATATTTTTAAAAAATGACATGCACAAGAAGTGTTTTAATTTTTATCCGTATCGAAATTTAAATTAAAATCAATGTCAAGTGTAGTAAAGAAAATTATGAGCAGCGAAACAATGGTTAACAATTTCTTGAGGTACTAGATCCTGCTGTATTTTAGTAGTTGTACTATAAGATTTTTTTAAGGTTAAACGAACAAATACATTGAAAATTTTGAAAATCTCAGCACTGGAATGACGTCTAATCACTAATCAGTGGTGCAGGGGCATTAGCTAGAAAATCCCACAATTGAAAAGAGCACTTTTGTGCACCAAAAACACAAGTGGGGCTTTTGTTATTTGTGACGTCACCTTAGAATTCCGTGTTGACGTAAGCATTTTGATTCATCAGATAACCCGACCTAGTTCCTGTAGCTAGCCCAATAGGGCTTCCTTATTTGAGTTGTGTTACTCGCATGAGTTCTATGAGGAATCTCATTCTATTTATTATTCACTCTTCATTTATCTGTTATCAATTCATATTAATTGTATTTATTAGTATTATTCCTAAAATTATTTTAATTTTTTATTTGTAATATTTCTAAATTTTCTTAATTAAAAATTTATTTTATATTTATAATTAATATATTATCATTATGATATTTTAAATTTATAATTTTACTAATTAATATTACGCATAAAAATTAACTATAATTGCAAAAAGTAAGTTAAACTTGGATTTATTAAAGTAAATACATATGATGTTGTTTAGTATGTCCTCTAATTCATTTAACAGATATTTTTACTATCCTTTTTTTTTAATGTTGTTTTGGGTGTTGCACAGGATAATATCACTTAAAGACTTTTGATGAATTATGTTTTTTTGGATGTAATCACAATGTTATAATTTTTTTTGTAAGTATATCTTATATTTGATTAAATTTGTAAGTTATTTTAATTTTAATTTTTTGTATTTTTTATTCAAGTTAAATATTATGTTTAGTTATAATTTTATTTTTTAATATTAATTAGTGTAATTATTATGATAATGATTATAATAATGTAACGTTTATTTGTTAATTGTTATAATAGTGCCAATGAATAAATCTAAATTAAATCTAAGTAAAAAATAATTGTCCAATGAATGCATAGTATTATTTATATGAACGTAAATAAACGAAATGTACAAAACACCAAAAGCTACTTAATTTAACTTTTTTTTAAAAAAAAGAAAAGCTAAGTATTATTATAATCTTAAGGATATTTTAGTAATAGTGCTAATTAATATAGAGTGTCAATAGATCAATGGGAGTGACTATTGTCACTCTCTTATTATTGAATGGAATGAGGGTCATATCTAATAATGGATGAGATATAAGTTAATATAGTGTTTCACATACAATGATTATAAATAATATTTATTTATTATTTTTTTATTTTCTTAGCTACTATATACTCTTTTTGTTTTAGAATAACTGTAAAAATCAAATAATATATATATTAAGGAAAACAGAAGAACATCTTAATAAATATAGATAACTATTTAAGTTGACAAAACTGTCATTTTATAGTAATTATTATTTATCTTGATAAATATATTGATTACTTAATTAATATATTTATATTAAGAGTATAAATAGAAGAAAAAAATAATGTTACTTAAATATTGTAAATAAACAGATATTGTAAAATATGAAAAATAAAAAAATGACAATTATTATTATCAAACAGAAAGAGTTCTGTACTATTTCCTTTATTTCAAAATAATTGTCAAAAACCAAATAACACATATTAAGTAAAACAAAAAATGTCTTGGTAATGATAAAAAAATTATGAGTTGACAAAACTATCATTTTAAATTATAATCATTATTAGTCATTTTGATATGTGTGTTGATTACTTAACTAGTATAGTTATATTGAATGTATCAATGGAAGAAAAAAGATTAATAATACGTAAATATAATAAATTGATAAATATTTTTAAACATGAAAAAATCCAAAAAAAAAAGGACTTGTTGTTCGGAAACGAGGAAATAATATTTTAATAACGTACTAAGTGTAGACATTAACGACAGAAAGTAGTGAATACGATAATTGAATGCATTGATATCATCTGAGTTTCAAACAACAGTACATACACATTAATTATACATATTATACACCCCAAATAAATTCAAGGGGTAAATACTTGGAACTCTAATGAAATGAACTTTATTTGTAAAACTTACTGTAACAAATTTAGCTGGAATAATATTTTATGGAGAGGAATGACCTCATTATTCTCTTACACAAAAGAAGTACTATTATATGAAAAAATTTGGAAGGAAAATAATAATTATAATTTAATTTAATTTTAAAATATTTTGTTCCAGAATTTATTGGCACCTTCCCTTTTTATAGTAATACTCTTACCCATAACTATCTTGTTATTGTAATGACTTGTTCCGCCTTGTCTCAGCCTAGAATTTCAGTGTAGATAACTAAGAAAATGTTTTTGTTTTGAAATCATAGTTATTGACAAATAAATTGATGGGTAGATTACAAGGATGATGAATACTCAAATTCACTTCCACGTCGATATTATTACATATCTAGAGAAAAAAATTTTAAAATGATTTTAAAGAGAAATGTTAACGCACTGGTATTACCATAATTTGGGTTTGATTATAAGTCTCTTTTTTCTACTATGAGTGATTTGTAAATATCTCAATAAATAATCAATGAATTTATAGACATGATCTATATTTCAGTTGGGGCAGTTTTATCATTTACTGAAACCCTAAATTTTGTGAGTTTGAATTTTTGAGGAAAATAAAAGAAATAAAACAATGAGTTTGTAAAGTAAACTTTAGATTTTAGTTCCCTTTTCTCGTTTTCTTATGTGCCAAAAGAATAAAAGTGGACTTTCAAAATTTTATTTTGCAAACTCCCCTTCCCTTCCTTTCTATTCAAAATTAAACTCATAAACACATCCTAAAATAGTAAAGACAGTTAAGTTAAATATTTTTACTGGTAGTGTATCAGAAGTGAATTAGTTCTTTTAACTTCAAATCGTTTATTGGGCTGGGACCGATTAAGCCTAAGGAAAGTGATAGTTTTGGAGAATAAATTACTACTATCATTTTGACCCAAAGAAAAAAAAAATGCAAACTATCGTTAACGGATGCTCCAATTCCCCTCCTCCCCCGAATTAATAAAAACAATAACATATTTTTGTTGGTTTTTTCTGTGAACATTGGATTTTTGTTGTTTTTGGTCATGATTGGATTTAATTTTTTGTTTTTGGTCCAGATTGGATTTGGTCTTAATTTACAATTCTAATGTGGGAACTTGTTTGGGCTTTGCAGGGAAACAGTGACAAATTACTGCCAAGAAGTTCGGGCATTGGGGTTCCGAATACAAGAATTAATATCAGAGAGCTTGGGCCTAGAAAAGGAGTACATAAACAACGTGTTGGGGGAACAAGGGCAGCACATGGCAGTGAACTACTACCCACCGTGCCCAGAACCAGAACTAACGTATGGATTGCCAGGACACACTGACCCAAATGCACTCACAATTCTGCTCCAAGAACTCCACGTTGCTGGCCTTCAGGTTCTCAAAGACGGCAAGTGGCTCGCCGTTAAGCCTCACCCCGATGCCTTTGTCATTAACCTTGGCGATCAACTGCAGGTAGGTCACAAACATTTACAATTCTCTGTGTTATTTAAACTTATAATATTTAGAATATTTAGAACACCATGGCCGAGACACTGTCATTTAGCATTTGGATGAGACATGACACCCAAATTTTTCAATAATATATGCTAGCCTAACCTGACAACTCATTAAAAGTAATATAACCTTGTCCATCATCTACTAGTAGAAAATTATCTCATTAGTGGAGGAAGGGTGACTCGACATGCTACTCTAGGTAAAATGAGTATATCTAATATTTCTTAGACAAAACTCACAATTTAATTCTTCTAAAATTTCAAATTGGACAAATTAGTCCTGTAAACATAAAACTCCTAAATTTTGTTCTGTAAGATTGAATAATCATACAAATTGGTCTTTCTATAAAAAAATAAGAGAGAGAGAGAGAAAACCCCTCAACTTTGTTTTTGTAAAAGTGAATTATTAGATAAGTTAGTCCTTCTAACCCAACTTATCAGAAGGACTATCTTGGCCGATTATTCAATTTTGCAGAAACCAATTTATCCGACTTGAAATTTTACAAAGGACAAATTTGTTTGATAATTGAATTTTGTAGGGACCAATTTGTCCAACTTGAGTGACCATATTTATAATAACCATTTTGATTTTTTTTTTGTTTCACTGTTGAGTGGTCGCAGGCTGTTAGTAATGGGATTTATAAGAGTGTTTGGCACCGGGCTGTGGTTAATACTGAGAAGCCAAGGCTTTCAGTGGCTTCATTTCTTTGTCCATACGATGATGCGTTGATAAGCCCTGCAAAACCGCTCACAGAAGATGGAAATGGAGCCGTATACAGGGGATTTACCTATGCAGAATACTATAAGACTTTTTGGAGTAGGGACTTGGTCAAAGATCACTGTTTGGAGCTTTTCAAGAATAAGTAGCCGCTTGTTTGGTTTGAGTTTTCAATTTTCATTTTTAATTTTTTAATTTTTCAGAATTTATAAAGGAAAAATAGAAAATTATGAAAACTATGGACCTGTTTGGTTTGAGTTTTCAGTTTTCAGTTTTTATTTTCAATTTTTCAGTTTTTCAGAATTTTCTTCACAAATTCTGAAAAACTGAAAAATTGAAAATAAAAATTGGAAACTGAAAAATCAAACCAAATAGGTTTATAGTTTTCAGAATTTTCTGTTTTTTCTTCACAAATTCTGTAACATTGGAAAACTGAAAATGAAAACTGGAAACTGAAAACTCAAACCAAACGGGCCATAATCTTCCAAGGTGGTAAGAACCAAAATTTGAGTAATTGAGGAGGGAGCAAAAAAAAAAAAAAGGGACAAAACAAGTATCTCTTATGTCAAATTTCATTCCTCCTTTGCTCCCATCTTTTCCTCATTCCTACTAAGCACAATATTATTGTCAATTTTCTACTGCCTTTGCCGTTTTGTTGTTATTGCGTTTGCGTTTTGCAAATTGAAGATGGTCGCATGAACTCTATGTCAGACACTCCTCATTTTTCTCGTGAGTTGCTATGTGTTCTAGGATGAAATGCTTATTTTGCTCCTATGTGGACCAGTCATGTCTACTCCCCCAAGAAGCAAGTATGCCCTTGTATTGTAGCCTTGTGGTAGGGTGAGAAATATGTACTGAAATTGATATGTTGAACCTTCACAATTTTTTAGTGCTGCTTATTCATTCTTGGTCTTAGAATCATTTATAGTTTGTAACTCTATTGTCATGGTTTTTAATAATGTACCTCAGATTGCTGTATTAAGGGTATAAAGCAAACATGGCTTTATCTTTATACATTGAAGAGTCACTGCTCACTTTCCACACTGTGCTCATTGGACTGTGATTAATGTGTTATCTATTTGTTACAATGTAGATTAATGTGTTATCTATTTGTTATAATGTTCTGTTCATTTAAAATGATTATTGATTGATTTGCCACCAAAGAAAATCACAACTTTGGTTAGTGGAATTTTTGGTGCAATTAATATGTAACTACATATATAGGTAAATGCCTGTAAATTGATTGGAAAATAGTTGGCATTGAAGAGGAGACACAAAACTATAATCAACTATATATAACTTCTGATTTTATATATGCAGAATACAATTAACTTGTTCATTATTCTCCTCCTAGCGTATCCAAGAGAAAGTAACAATTTTCTGGGAAAGCTTTGGTATCCATCACAAAGTCTCAAAACTCAGATATTGCAACTGATATGAATCAATGCCAAACAACTTATGCGGTCTTGAGGAATTCCATAACGTAGGTGCTGAAAGCGTCGCACAAGACTTGGAAACCTTTGAACCCGGCACCCTTGGCCAGGGCCTCGAACTCTTTCTCTGTTCTCTCTTTCCCACTGGGGTTATGAGCCAAAATGATCACATCGATGTGGACCACACCCTTTGTGGCCAAGCTAGAATCTGGAGCCACTGGAAGAATGCATTCGGCCACTATCACCTTCCCGTTTTCAGGAAGTGCATCATAGCAGTTCTTCAAAAGCTTCAAGCAGTGCTCATCACTCCAGTCATCACAAATCCACTGCATTCATGAATGATATTAACTTCATTAGCACAAGCAAGCTAAAGATGATCTAAGGTAATAAAAAAGCAAATCCTAAAACCTGATTCTTCTGTCTAGTTCAAATCTAAGAATTATGCTAGCTGAATTAACTAGTGATGCCACTGTATACTAGGTTGTCTAACTTGTAAAGTCAAGCATTCTGTCATCAAATTTGTATTTGTATTCGACTAGAAATAGGGACAGGACATCTCGACCCAAACTTTGAGAGCTCAGACACGGGGCCCAATGATTAGCCATGTGGCAGCCAGCACCCCTCCAGATTTGCCCTTGATTCAGTTAAAGGTATCTCCTAAATCATATATAGAATTTCTTTGTATCTCTCATTATCTCTTTGTATCTATTATATTAGACCATATCTCCCATTAATATAATATATATCTACCACTAACTAAATTACAGGAATATCTCTCTCTTTCAAGGAAGATTATTTTTAGATTTAGCTTGGGATAACATTTCATTATATAAAGGGGCTGGTGCCCCTAGGCACGACAACTAATTTTATCACTCTCTACCTCATTCATCCATTGACTTGAGCATTGGAGTGTCTTTGCAGATACCCTATCCACTGTTTTCATGGACATTGGAGTTACTTGCATCATTGCCTTAACTTCTAGATAAGCACAAAATTAAAGGAATCTGTTGACTTGTTAAAGCCAAGTTCCTCTTTTGTTCATGGGATAGGAAGGTTTTAGCTTCTACCATGTTCAAATATGGGGTGGCACTAACTATGTACCCAATCGCATAATATGATCTATTTGGGTCTTCCAAAGATCCAAATTTTGGATCTCCTAGTTTTGGTCAAACTTAAAGATGTAAGGTCTCAACTATGAGGATATATGTGACAGGCTGACAGCACTTCACGAAGAGTTTGCTCAATATGGCTAAAAGATATTATTATTTAAATGCCATGTGTTAGCTACCAGAATTGTAACTTGGGCCTAAATTGTAATTTTTGCATCTGTGAGATGAGAAAGGAGGGGCACACTATGTATAACTACCTGCTGAGTCAGCAATAGGATAGTGGGGAAGGGAAATACATGTGATTCTGTTATGATGGGGGTTATATGTATGCAAGGGATGAGAGGTGAGGGTAGGCAGAATATTGGCTAGGCACTTGGGAGAGTTGAGCAGCTATAGTGCTCAAGGCTTTTCTCTCATTTTCTGCAAGACTTTACTACTTTTCTCTTCTAAGGGTGTTAATAATACATTACACTTCTTCATTTCTTTGGTTTCTTTCCGTGGGTTCTATCACCGTGAGTGCCCCATCTAGATTAGTTGGGTTGTAAGAATGTATCAAAAGAGCAGTTGCCTAAGATAGTGAAGGGATTCGGATTAAAAAAAAAGTCACCTTCATAAAAATAGCATCAGCTTTTGGAACGCTGACAAACATGTCTCCGGCAACATGCTCCACTCCTGGACGAAAACATCAATATAATTAGATAATGTTCATGTCTCAATGTCATAGAAGGCAAGTAGGGCCACGATTAGCCAAGCAATATTATTATTTAAATAATTACAGCCAAGCACTAATTGGAGATGACAATGCCAGGTAAACTAAGGAAGCAGTCCAAACCTCACATTATGCGATCTTAACAGTACCTGGATAAGATGGAGCATCTTCAATAACATGGGGCAGTGGGATACTTTGACACAATCATGTTCACTACAGCTCCAGTCCCACCACCAACGTCAACCAGGGATTTAAGACCCTCAAAGCCTTTGTATGTCTCAAGAATTTTCTTCATTGTGATGGTGGAGTAATCATGCATTCCCTTTCTGAATACCTTGTTGTACTCAAGGGCTGTCATTCCATTAAATGGAATGCCGCCTTCAAGTACTGCATCTTTCAAGTAGTACCTACAAGAATACAATCTTGTCAACCCTTATTAACTGTTTACCGTATGATTTAATTCAAGATTAACCATGTTCCAAATCCTTTTAACCATCTAGAATCTTTATCATTCCTTTTTCTGCATTTGTACCTCGTAGTGATGCCATTCTCAAATTAATTGCAAATATTTAAAAGGAATCTTGAACCTTAAAAAGTAACTTTGAGCTAAATTGGCATATTTAGCTATTAATATTAGAGGTAAAGTAATTTCGATAAATTGCAAATTCAGTCACTTTTTTCAAAAAATGATCTTACTATTTATAGAGTCTATGCACTCAAATTTTTAAAGTGAATGTTTTTAAATAACAATTTACGCCACCCTTGATCAAACCTATGGTAATAATTCCATGCCAAGTGACCAACTTTTCCACACACCTGGCATTGGGGTTTGGTGTTTCCCCAGTTTGATCTGCCTCCTCCGAATCTAGTACCTCCTCTGAAGCCTTTGAGCTGTGTTCGCAGCTGTCTAATTCTTGCCCTTGTGTGTGAGGCAAAGTATTCATCAATTAAACTCCAGATCTGATGAGTAGCGGTGCACCCCTCCCATTCGAGTATTGAACGGTGCTGACGTTGATGCAGGAAGTCAAGACATGAGAAGCTTGTCTTGCTCATGTCTTGCTTCTGCCACTGACGAAATTTTTGAGAGGTTCTTTTCGCAGCTTCATCAATCCCAGAGTTGTATTTTCGCGGCACCTGATCTTCTTCTAGAAATTTTTCCAAATCATAGACAACGATAGTGGCTTCTGCTTGAGACTGGATTTGAGAAGGTCTGAATCACAGACTTCTGCGCAGCATCTTCATTATTGCGTGCCATGGATCCGATTGGCTCTGATACCATGAAAGGTATCAGAGTTCAACGGTAAAAGGAGAAAAACGAGAGAGAAAGAATGAAGGCTAGAGCAAGAGCTCTTGAGAGAATGAATGGTTTCAGTTTGTGCATTATTGCATGAATGAATATCATCAATACAGTAGATGCAGGTTTATATACAAAGAGACTAGGAGGGAATCAATCACATGGTGAAATACAGTCAGATACACCTTCTGTTACAACCAGTCTAACAGAACTCAACAACTTATAACTGACTTCAGCTGAGCTGGACTTGGCTTATCCCTTTCACATTGTCTATATTGATATGCGAACAAATTTACATAATTACAGTCCATGGGTCGTTTTCATCATTAATTAACATAACCCTCGTAATTAAAATTATCTTAGTTTGTTCAACTACCCTTATAAAGTATACAATGAAAATAATAATAATCTTATAATAAAAAGAAAGCGGACCATTTTAGGTGAACTGTCCTACTATTCACATTTGAGTAGTAGTAGTCTTTGAAAAAAAAAAAATTTGGTTCACACCAGCTGGAAGTGGTAAGTGAAATGAAAGATTCTTGTATACGCATGGCAAGAAGAATTATTTCTTGATTACACCCACACAAAAGAGTGTGTGACTTATGGATGAGTAAGTGTATGTTTAATAAAATTGATTGGACTCATTTTTATTGTAAGTATTTCTAAGTATAATGTGTTAGATTTGTGCTTGTACAGAAACCTATCAGGTGAAATAGTGTTTTCAAATAGTGGGGGTCGCCGGTTCTTTATAAACATAATTTGAGGTTTTGACTTTGATGAGAATGTTTATGGTGTCCATCTGTCCAGCAGTTAAACTGTCACTTACCCTGTTTCTTTTGTAAAGAAAAGAATAAAGACACGTATTCTTTCTCAATATGATGATTGTCAATTTAGCTATGGATGCTGAAAGTTCGCAAAATTAAAATTTACATGCTTCTAGCTGATCAAACCATAGTGCTATTACAGAGAAGAACTGCCGAGGAGAAACAAGGATAGTAGGCGAAAGAACAAGGAGCAGTGAAATATACCAGCTTTCCATGATTACTTTGTCCTGATTCATGAGGGTGAAAGCAGAAAGAGAGACACCATCTTCATTCTTGACCAAGTACTTAGCAACTGGGGCCAAACCATAGAGCCTCTCAACCTTTCCATCACCAAGGGTGCGCAGAGAGTGAGTGAGGATGTTGTAGCAAGCCAAGAGCCTCAACATACGGTCCAACATGATCGGTGCATCAGGGTTCTTTGTTGGGAGCTGAGAAGCAATGTCAGTGGGAGAAAGGTGAACTCCAGGGCCAGCCTTCGCAATGATTTCTAGCAGGTCCAACTCAACTGCGGAGTGCTAAGTGACTGTGTACGCATGAGAAGGAGTATTCTAACACTTAAAATGAATGTCCAATTAAAATACTGATTTGATCATCTTTAAATATCAAGATGAATGAATAAAAAAAATTAATATCATTATTATATTTAATAATAATAGAATTAATATTTTAATTAGACATTCATTTTATTTATTATTAGAATAGCATTTTTGCCTGAGAAACGTAGAATTATGAACTCATGTTTGTGGACAATTAGGCATCCACGTTGCACCTGTGGTCCAATACGTATTTATGGTAGTGGCCAAATACTGGTGTCGAATAGTCAGTGAAAAGGATCTAAAGGAGATTAGCATATCAATTTTCTGCCTACAACGGTGTCGACAATTTCAATTGTTTAAGGCTGGTTCTGCACTTGGTAGTTGCGCTTTGCCCCCATTTCATTCGGTTTTGCATTTTTGCTGGGATGAAACGGACTAGTGTGGCTTCCCATCATCTTGAGTTTTTTTCCCCCACTATATCTGGTTAGAAGATTATGCAGTTTGCGATTAAAAAAGAAAGTATAATTTGGTGATTATAACGATAATCAACTCTTTTTCCATCAAATGGGTTTTTATATGAATCGTACAATGTCTATATGTACGTATGACGATTATAACAAAGCAAATAAATTCCCAATTAGGTGGACTTTGCTTCCGTGCACACACTTTTCATGTCTAGAATACTGAAATTAAGGCATTAAGGGCATTACATCTTGCCTAATGTGTCACCAGCGGGCTTCCAACTAGCTTGAAGAACAGTCAACATTTGCATCTTCTTCTACCAGCTCTAAGTAGACAAGTTGTATTCAAATTAATATTTTTCATACAAAAAATATAGTGATCATGACTGATGAGCTCTGCATGCCATTGGAGCAACATGGACCATAAGCGGAATGCGTATTTAAGAGAATCAAGACCATATCGACAGAGCCGACAGTAATTGTTTATTTCCTTCGTTAGGAAAAAAAAAATGAGAGGTTTCCAAAACCACTCCAAGGATGAACATCAAAATCTGTATCCTTTGCACATGGTGTTACTTTAATCTTATGATTTGTATACTGATTTCTTGGGGTTTACTCAACTTACCTAATATTGTGAGAACATTATTGTTCGGAAACGAGGGAATAATATTTTAATAACGTACTAAATGTAGACATTAACGACAGAAAGCAGTGAATACAATAATTGAATGCAATGATATCATCTATGAGTTGTATTTTTATAATCAGCTTATATTTTATGTCAAGTTTTTTATACTTGCAAACAGAGATACTTTTTTAGTATATCAGTATTTTAACAGTAATGAAATCTAAATCTATAATCTCAAGTTAATTATCGAAATCCTTTACTATTTAGTATTAACTGAGTTCTAATAGTTTCAAACAACGGTACATACACATTAATTATACATATTATACTCCCCAAATAAATTCAATGGGTAAATACTTGGAACTCTAATGAAATGAGCTTTGTGTATAAAAGTTACTGTTACCGACATGGCCCCAATCAAGCAGGGCCAAGATCGGAATGATGACGGAATGAGATAGAATCAGCGGACGCCGGGAACTCCGGAGCCCATCAAGCAGGGAGTACAGATCGCCAAGCGGAATGAAGTACAGACAGGTCGGACCCCTCTACACCTCGGATACATAACGAGGGAAACCTAGACTACATTCGTCCGTGTCAGGGGTTCCGAGTTCCGATGGGAAGCCTCCGAACTCCTAACGTCCGCAAATGCAATTTGCATGGACGATTGGCCTTCAGACAATGCATGTCTGACTCATCAAGGCGATTGGAATGCCCTAAAATGCGGTACACCTCAGCCCTAAAAACGGGTATAAGAACATGCAAGAGGGACGAAACCAGGTATGTGATTCTTCCACCTTCTACAGTATCCCACACATCCTGACTTGGGCGTTGGAGTGCTTTTTGCAGGCACCCCCACCGCCGGATCCTGAAGCCAGTCACCGTGAATAGCCCCGGAACCTGGAGTTATCTCATCCGAGGTAACAGTTACTGTAACAAATTTAGCTAAAATAATATTTTATGGAGAGGAATGATCTCATTATTCTCTCACACAAAAGAAGTGCTAGTATATTTTTCTCCCATTTTTCTCGAGTTGCTATGTGTTCAAGGATGAAATGCTTATTTTGCTCCTATGTGGACCAGCCATGTCTATCCCCCAAGAAGCAAGTATACCCTTGTATTGTAGCCTTGTGGTAGGACGAGAAATATGTACTGAAATTCATATGTTGAACCTTCACAATTTGTTAGTGCTGCTTATTCATTCTTGGTCTTAGAATCATTTATAGTTTGTAACTCTATTGTCATGGTTTTTAATAATGTACCTCAGAATTAGATTGCTGTATTATGGGTATAAAGCAAACATGGCTTTATCCTTTACGCATTGAAGAGTCATTGCTCATTTTCCATACAGTGCTCATTGGATTGTGATTAATGTGTTATCTATTTGTTATAATGTTCTGTTAATTTAAAAAGATTATTGATTTGCCACCAAAGAGAATCACAACTTTGGTTAGTGGAATTTTTTATGCAATTAATATGTATCTACATATATAGGTAATGCCTGTTAATTAATTGATTGGAAAATAATTGGCATTAAAATGGAGACACAAAACTATAATCCACAAAATATAACTTTTTATTTTACATGTGCAGAATACAATTAACTCGTTCATTATTCTGAAACTAGTGCATTCAAGAGAGTAACATTTTCCGGGAAAAGCTTTGGTAAGATGCATCACAAACACAATCTCAAAACTCAAATATTGCAACTGATATGAATCAATGCCAAACAACTTATGCACTCTTGAGGAATTCCATGACGTAGGTGTTGAAAGCATTGCAGAAGACTCGGAAACCTTTGAATCCAGCACCCGTGGCCAGGGCCTCGAACTCTTTCTCTGTTCTCTCTTTCCCACCTGGATTATGAGCCAACATGATCACATCGATGTGGACCACACCCTTTGTGGCCAAGCTAGAATCTGGTTCCACAGGAAGAATGCATTCGGCCACAATCACCTTCCCGTTTTCAGGAAGTGCATCATAGCAGTTCTTCAAAAACTTCAAGCAGTGCTCATCACTCCAGTCATGACAAATCCACTGCATTCATGAATGACATTAACTTCATTAGCACAAGCAAGCTGAACATGATCCAAGGTAATAAAAATGCAAATCCTAAATCCTGACTCTTCAGACTAGTTCCAATCTAAGAATTATACTAGCTAAATTAACTAGTGATGCCACTTTATACTAGGTTGTCTAACTTTTAAAGTCAATAATTCTGTCATCAAATTAAAGGAAGCTGTTGACTTGTTAAAGCCCAGTTCCTCTTTTCGTTCATGCATGGGATAGGAATAGGTTTTTGTTTCTACCATGTTCAAATATGGGGTGGCACCCCAATTGCTAATATGATCTATTGGGCCTTTCAAAGATCCAAATTTTAGGTCTCAAAGTTTTGGTCAATCTTAAATATGTAAGGTCTCAATTATAAGGATATATGTGACAGCACTTCCTAAAGTGTTTGCCCAATATGGCTAAAAGATATTATCATCTAAACGCCGTGAGTGCCGTCAATGAGTGAGCCAAAAAGATGTAAAAAAAACTGAAAATGCCCATCTAGATTAGTTGGGTTGTAAGAATGTATCAAAAGAGTAGTTGGATAAGATAGTGAAGGGTATTGGAACTGGAAAAAAAAATTTTCACCTTCATAAAAATGGCATCAGCTTTTGGAACGCTGACAAACATGTCTCCACCAACATGCTCCACTCCTAGACGAAAATATCAATACAATTAGATAATGTTCATATCTCAATGTCATAGAAGGTGCTAGCAGGGCCACCATTAGCCAAGCAATATTATTATTCAAATAATTGGAAATGACAATGCTAGTAAAACTAAGCATACTGTAAGCATACTGTCCAAACTTCACAGTATGCGATCTTTACATGTACCTGGATAAGATGGAGCATCTTCAATAACATGAGGCAAATCAAAATTAATGCCCTTTATAGCGGGATAATTCGACACAATCATGTTCACTACGGCTCCAGTCCCACCGCCAACGTCAACCAGAGATTTAAGACCCTCAAAGCCTTTGTATGTCTCAAGAATTTTCTTCATTGTGATGGTAGAGTGATCACGCATCCCATTGTTGAATACCTTGTTGAACCTTGGATCTGTGCCATGGTATTCAAAGGCTGTCATTCCATACGCCTTGTTAAATGGAATGCCGTCTTCAAGTACTGCATCTTTCAAGTAGTACCTACAAGAATACAATCTTGTCAACCCTTATTAACTGTTTACCGTATGATTTAATTCAAGATTAACCATGTTCCAAATCCTTTCAACTATCTAGAATCTTTATCAACCCTTTTTCTGTTTGTGGGGCAAAAAACAAGAAGTCAAAATCAATAGATGTCATTAATTCAACTGAGGCATCCGTATTTGTACTTTGTAGCGATGCCATTCTCAAATTAATTGCAGATATTTAAAAGGAATCTTGAACCTTAAAGAGTAACTTTGAGGTAAATTGGCATATTTAGCTATTAATTTTAGAGGTAAAGTAATTTCGATGAATTGCAAATTTGGTCACTTTTTTCAAAAAATGATCTTACTAATTTTAGAGTCTATGCACTCAGATTTTTAAAGTTAATGTTTTTAAATAACAAGTTGTATAAAATATATTTCATACAGTACGTTGTATATATTGCTAAGCGAACAAATTTACATGATTACAGTCCATGAGTCGTTTTCATCATTAATTAACTTAACCCTCTTAATTAAAATTATCTTAGTTTGTTCAACTACCCTTATAAAGTATACAATGAAAATAATTATAATAGTCTTATAATAAAAAGAAAGTGGACCATTTTAGGTGAACTGCCCTAGCATTCACATTTAAGTAGTCTTTAAAAAAAAATTGGTTCACACCAGCTGGACGTGGTAGGTGAAATGAAAAATTCTTGTATACACATGACCAGAATAATTATTTCTCAATTACATTCACACAAAAGAGTGTTTAACTTATGGAGGAGTAAGTGTGTCTTTAATAAAATTGATTGGATTCGTTTTTATTGTAAGTATTTCTAAATATAACATGTTAGAGTTTTGCTTGTACAAAAATCTATCAGGTGAAACAGTATTTTCAAATAGTGGGGATCGCTGGTTCCTTACAAACATAATTTGAGGTTTTGACTTTGATGAGAATGTTTGTGGTGTCCGTCTGTCCAGCATTAAAACTGTCACTCACCCTGTCCTCTCTTTCTTTTGTAAAGAAAAGAATAAAGACACGCATTCTTTCTCAATATGATAATTGTCAATTTAGCTATGGATGCTGAAAGTTCGCAAAATTAAAATTTACATGCTTCTAGCTCATCAAACCATACTGGTATTATAGAGAAGAACTGCCTAGAAGAAACAAGGGTAACAGGAGAAACAAGAAGGAGCAGCGAATTATATATATATACCAGCTTTCCATGAGTATTTTGTCCTGATTCATGAGGTTGAGAGCAGAAAGAGAGACACCATCTTCATTCTTGACCAAGTACTTAGCAACTGGGGCCAAACCATAGAGCCTCTCAACCTTTCCATCACCAAGGGTGCGCAGAGAGTGAGTGAGGATGTTGTAGCAAGCCAAGAGCCTCAACATGCGGTCCAACATGATCGGTGCATCAGGGTTCTTTGTTGGGAGCTGAGAAGCAATGTCAGTGGGAGAAAGGTGAACTCCAGGGCCAGCCTTTGCAATGATTTCTAACAGGTCCAGCTCAATTGCTGACTTGAGGACCATAGGGAGCACAGAGGCACTGGCCAGTTGCATAGCAAAGAGGTTTGCCTCTTCATCGGATACATGGGTTGGTGTTATCTGGGTCTCACCGCTTGAACCCATGGCTGTTGCTTTGTCTTGGCTGAGACTGGGATTGCAGTGTTGTGCTGTGTGGTGGTGAATTGATTGACAAATTAGAAGAAGTGCTCTGGTGTGAATGCAAGAGTCCGAAGTGACTATATATGCATAAGAAATGCACCTGTGGCCCACTTCAACAACCACACTAAGGCCCCACAGAAAGAAAGGAAAGTGGTGTTGAATATTGAGTGAAAAGGATGTAAAGGAAATTTGCGGTGTTATTTGTACTCATTGTGTATGGGATATTGTGTCGACTAATACTCTATCCATTATTGGATAGGGTGTAGACTCCATTTAGGTAGGGTTCGCATCTTATCCAATAATAAAAGTGTGAGTCGACACGATATTCTACACATAATTAGTACAAATAATATCTTTCAAAGGAAATTAGTTTATCAATTTTCTACCTACAAAGATGTTGACAATTTCAATTGTTGAAGGCTGGTTCTTCACTTGGTGGTTGGGCGCTGCTTAAGTTTTATTTGGTTTTACATTTTTGTTGGGAAGAATTGGACTGGTGTGGCTTCCCATCATCTTGAACAAGTAGATAACTTAGATATCATATCTACATAATCAGTTACACTTAATATTTTTTTTTCCCTGAAAATAAAAAAAAACAGAGCATTCTAGTAACTAAGAGAAAGAATTATCTAAACACAAATTATTTATTCAGCTCATTTTTTGAGTCTAAGTACATTGCAAGACATGCCCTTATAGGCAACAATCATGAAAAAATGTAAAATGTAAGACACTACTCAATTGACTTTATATAGGTGTCATTAAATGTTACGTTAAATATTAAATTGACTTTCTGTAGGTGCCATTAAATGCTACATTAAATACCAAATTAAATTTTTTTCATGCTTCAGATTTTATCTCCAGCTTTATGTGTTGTGTAGAGTTGCTAGAGCTATTTTATCAATTTTCTACCTAAAAAGATGTTGACAATTTCAATTGTTTAAGGCTGGTTCTTCGCTTGGTAGTTGCGCATTGCCCAGGTTTCATTCGGTTTTACATTTTTGTTGCGACGAAGCGGACTAGTGTGGCTTCCCATCATCTTGAACAAGTAGAAAACAGGTTTTTTTTTTTTTTTTGGTCGTTTTTCACCAACAAAATTGACTTTCCGCCACTATATCGGTTAGACGGTGATGCAGTTCACGATAAAGAAAAAAAGAAAGAAAGTATAATTTGGTGATTATAACGATAATCAACTCTTCTTCCAACAATTGGGCTTTTTTATGAATCGTGTGTGTATATATATATAATATACCCCATAAAATATGTATGACGATTATTTTTATTTTTATTTTTATTTTTTTTTATTTACTACGGGGCTTACAAGCCCAAATATGTATGACGATTATAACAAAAGCAAATAAAATCCCAATCAGGAGGACTTTGCTTCCGTGCACACACTTTCCATGTCTAAAATACTGAAATTGAGGCATCAAGGGCATTACATCTTACCTAATATGTCACCATCGGGCATCCAAGTAGGTTGAAGAACAGTCAAATTTGTATCTACTTCAACCTGCTCTAAGTAGACGAGTTGTATTCAAATTAATATTTTTCATACAAATATAAAAGTAATACAGTGATCACGACTGATGAGCTCTGCATGCCATTGGATCATCATGGACCATAAGTGGCCAATGCGTATTTAAGAGAATCAAGACTATATCGACAGAGCCGACAGTAATAATCAATTTCCTTTTTAGAAAAAAAAAATGAAAAGTTTCCGAAACCACTCTTAGGATGAACATCAAAATCTATATCCTGTACACATGGTGTTACTTTAATCTTAAACAACAATTATAGTTATGATTTGTATACTGGTTTCTTGGGATTTACTCAACTTACCTAATATTGTGAGAACATTATGGATTATTGCAAATTGGGGCCATGCCTTGGTTTCAGATGGACAATAAATGGGACAAATGAGAAACTTTGCCATCATCAGGTGGAGGAAAGACAGGCATGATTGCATATGATCACCAAAAAATAGTTCTTTTATTATTTATAACTTTTTTTGTTGTTGAAAATATCATTAATTTTAAATTCAAACCTAACTCATACAATTGTTGTAAATAAAATGATAATTAAAAGAGACAATTTCATTAACTATTGTTAAATTAGTTTTAGTTACTGATAAGAAGCACTCCATGCTTATTCTGTATTTTATTAACATGACTTCCTAATCAGATTATGGTAGTATCTCATACATCAGGCTGCGTAACATCTCACCTAATTTTCAAAAGAATAGATGCAAACTGAAATGCGGAGGCATATAATAAGTCTATGTTTCACCCCTCCAATAAGAGCAGTGCACAAACATTTCACTCATTAATGTAGTTTTTGGTTCATCATAAATTCTACACTAACATATATTTTTTTTTGTACCTTAGAAATTATATTTATCACAATGAAATTTGAATATAAGACCTCATGCATATTACCAAAATCTCTTATTACTAGATTAATCCTAGTAACTTCTCTACACCAATATATACATATACAGATATATAACATTCTAAATACTATCTAAATATATATATTTAAAAATAATAATTAATAAATTGTTATTTATAGAGTTCACCGTAAATTCAGGGGTATATATTACCATCCCTCCAAATAATATCATGCAAAAGCCTTGCTAAAATTTTTCCTTTTTTTTTCAAAAAAAAAAAACCTTGCTAATTAAGAGAAATGGTTAGGATATTGAATTTGTATAAAATTATCATAAGTGAAATTACAAAATAAATTTAAGGTATTTATTAGATGAAAAATGAAAGAAAAAAAAAAGCAAATTAATGATTAGTTGTGTATAAAATATAATTACGTTCCTTATCTATTACCTTTAATAAGACCAAGGAAATTTCAAGAACATATATATTTTGAATAGATCCCTTCACCAACTTCCCACCAACTTTCGGTTTCTTATAGTTTGACATCAGTTGTGTAGTTTGTCAAATTATAAATGTAGAGGGGTTCCATGAAATAAAGGGAAATATAATCAAGGCTGGTGGGGTTTATATTTATCAATCAAAGTTACTTCATTGTTTTCCGAAATATATTTATTAGTACTTTCATCAAGCTCTACTAACAATAATTGAGTTGGTAATTATAAGCAAGTTGTACGTACTCTCAATAAAAATAGACTTAAAATCCATGCTTATTGCATTGATTTCACAATATAGTATTTGTGGGTATATTTTTATGAAAGAAAACATAATGACTATTCCTGTTTTTTTTTTTTTTAAGTGCACTATTCATGAATTTAATTTTGAGCATATAATTAAGTACATTTTACAGATAATTAATCACATATTGTTAGGTTAGTAAAAATCTTTACTCTCACACTACAACAACAATATCATATATAATGACGTTTGATTAAATAATAGTGTAAGACTCTTTTATATTAACAATATATCATAAAAGTTAATCTCATTTTAATGTTGATATGCATGTTAAAAATATATTATTATAAAGCTTTTTCATAAAATTATCTTTAATTTATTTTAATCTACTATTAATATAAAAATGTTTTATTCAAATATTCAATTATATATTACTACTTATGAAAAAGTGTTTAAATATTACATTTATTGTCTTTTATGTAATAGTATATAATTGGATTTCAAAGAGCAAGATAAACCTCCAAACATTAATGCAATTGATAAATTTAATTTGATGTATTAATAGTAAATTATTTTATACTATCATATAATTATATATTATCGTATCAACAAATATAATTGACTATCAATTTCTCACACTTATTATTAGATTGATCATATAGATAAAACAATTTGATTGAATAATAAAATAAAAAACTCACATACGATCATTACATTAAAATTAAACCCATATTTATGACTCATTTGAAATAGCACATGGAAAGTTAGTCTGTGCTTTAAGGGAAGACATGCATGCAGTACTTGGTCTTCGTCCAATTATATGATTAGTTGGTCAAATATTTAATATATACTTTCAATTTACCATCCGGCAATTCAGGCTTGCATGGTGATGGTGGCATGACAATCAATTTGGTAGTTTATTGTAACTTTTTTTTTGGTAGTTTTGTTAAGAGAAATCGAAACAAAAAAAATTGTTTTATGCACCACAAGTCAAAGAGATATATTTTTTGGGGTAAATTACACTTGACTTTCTTAAAGTCTGTCAATATTACATCTACAACCTCTTAGTTTTCAAATTTACACTTATCTCCCTTCTTTTAGCACAATTTTCAAAATATCATAATTACCCACTTCTTCAAGCTAGATCCAACATCCACATTTTTTTTTTAAATTATAGGAAGCAGAACACATAACACACACCAAACATTCTTCGCATATGTGTGTGTGTATATATACACAACCAGTGCATTTGTATTAAATTATTGATTTTTTTGTTGCATTTTTTTCTGGCTTTGTAAACTAAATAGTGGAATGACAATGGATATCCATAGTAATAAAGACATGCCCCCGCCCCCATCGCTTATCCCCATCCTCATCTTTATCATGGGTTTCCATTTCTATTCCCCACTAGGAATTGAATTCAGACTGCTATCCATAAGTTTATTGAAATAATTTAGAAAATAGAAAAGATGGAAAATATATTAAAATTTGACATATAGATGTCCATAATAAAAAATATTACTAATACACCATAATCTAAAATAAAAATAGAAATAAATTAATAATATAAATCCAATAAAGATAATTTAAAAATGAAGGGCTCCATGTTCATTCCGTAGCAACTGGACATGAAGTAGTCCAAGTTTTTTTTTTCGCACCATCACTATTGGGCCGAGTAAAATTTTAAAAGCATTGGTCTTGGGTCAATATGCAGAAAGCCCAAGAGCTTTTGAACAGGCAAAGGACCTACAATGCTTGCGACGACGTCGTATTAGACAGGTAAACGAGAACGCGTATTCGAGTCATGTGACGAATTTCGAATTTCTTTGTTCCGTTTATGAGAAGCTTTTAGCCTTGGAATTTGTTGGGTCCATTTTGCCGCGCAGCCAAACAGTGAACTAAAAGAAACCAAGCAAGAAATGGAAGAAAATGGCGATGACAAAAGTTCACTCACTTCTTCACCAAACGAAGAAGAAGAAGAACAAGAAGAAAGCCCAGTGAGGGTCGTAGTTTGCTTGAAAGGTAAAGAGGAAATAAAGCGTTTCGAGGAAACCGAGGACTGCTTCTGTAGAAAAAGAGGAACGGTGGTTGTGCATTTTACAGCCACCGAAAGTTGAAAAAAAACAAAAGAGATTACTGTGCACATGCACAGTAATGTGATACACAGCTGTACCACCGAAATATATACAGTAACATGCACAGTAACTCTCCAAAATCATCTATAAATAGAGCCTTGAAGCAGACGATTTTTGCATTCCGAACTGAGAAGCATTTCCTCAATTGTAAAGAAAGAAGCAATGTAGGCTTCTTGTAGTGAGAGAAAAATAGAGAGTGTGTGTAAGAAAATTCCAAGAGTGTAGTGTGAGTATACACTGGGGGTTTTGGATATATTCTCTAGATCTCTGTAATACTACTAATTGTAGTAGAAAAGAGTCTCATTGGGGATACACTATATTGTAATTACTCTTAAATATAGTGGAGTATTTTTCGGAGTTTGGCCTGTGGTTTTTCCCTCAAAATTACAGGAGGGTTTTTCACGTTAAAATATTGGTGTGCAGTTATCTTGATCTATTTTGTTAGTGTGAATAGTAACGAGCACTATTCATAAATAGTGAAGTGGGTCCCACTATATAGTACTATTCACGTGAATAGTGATGTGGGCCCCACTGTGGATTACTATTTACCGTGCTCCATTTTTTCGTCTCTTCAATTTGGGCGCATTTCCGCTCACATCCGTAAAGTGTTTATTACACTTGGGATGTACCCGACTCTGATGATATCATAACAAGTGGTATCAGAGCTTTGGATCGATGGGATTTATTCTTAGTATGCTCTATGGTTGCAGCTTAGTCTGATCTTCCACATCAGAAAAGAGTTTCTCCCTAATACTTGAGGATCACCTTTTGGTTGCTGTTGCTGGAAAACAGTGTGATACTGTGAGAGTGCAGTTTGAAGAGGTTCTGGCTAAGGAAAAACTTGGTATTTAAGCGTGTCCATTGTGACTCACCTCTCTTTCCTGGGAACCCTCTTGGTGCACGGTTTACAGTTGAGTTGCACTATTCCAAAGATATCTGTTAACAAAGATAAGGTTCTGACTAAGATCCAAGATGTCGGTGCCAAAATTTGAAGTGGAGAAATTTGACGGGTCCAATGACTTCAGGCTATGGAAACTGAAAGTGCAGGCATTGCTAGGTCAGCAAGGTCTTGTAGAGACGTTGGAGGACCCAGGGTCATTACCTGATGACAAGAAGAAGGAGATGATGGTCAAAGCACTGAGTACAATACAGTTGAGTCTTGCAGACAATGTTCTGCGAGAAGTCATGGATGAAAAAACCGCTGATTCACTATGGAAGGCTTTGGAAGAAAAATATTTTGTAAAGACCTTGTCCAACAAGCTTTATCAGAGAAAGAGACTGTACACATTCAAATATTCAGGAGGAAAATCAATGCAAGAACATATAGACGACTTCAACCGGATGATCTCTGATGTTGGAGCAGCTGGAATTAAAGTTGAAGATGTTGATCAAGCTATGATCTTGTTGACTTCACTACCTCCGTCTTATGATAATTTATGTGATACCATACTTTATGGTAGATCCGATATCTCAGTGAAAAATGTCAAAGAATCACTGATGATAAAGGAACATCAGAAGTTAGTAGCCGGATCCAATGTCGAAGGTCCTGCAGATGGATTGTTCGTGACGAGAGGGCGTAGTCAAGAAAGAGGATCGGGAAGCAAAAGCAAGATAAGATCAAAGTCCAGAAAGCATAAATCTGTGAAGTGCTTTCATTGTCACCAGACGGGACATATCAGAAGAAATTGCCCAGAGAGAAAGGAGAAATCAGGAGATTCTGCCAATGTAACAATTGAAAGTTCTGAAGATAGTGATGCCGATACTGGTTCGGCCTTGACAGTATTCACAGGTGACACCGGAAATGAGTGGATCCTGGATTCTGGCGCATCCTTTCACATGACACCTAATCGAAACTTCTTCTCATCCTATAAAAAAAAGGAGGGAAAAGTTAGATTGGGAGATAATAGAATTATTCCGACTGCTGGTGAAGGAGATGTGCAAGTGAATTTGGACGATGGTACTAAAAGGACGTTTCATGCATGGCATGTACCAGAATTGGGTAGAAATCTGATCTCATTGAGTGCCCTTGACAATCGGGGGTACAAGTTCACTGGAGAGGGTGGCTTCTTGAAGGTATTCAAAGGCTCAATGGTGGTATTGAAAGGAAAGCTGCAGGGTGGGATCTATCTATTGCTAGGAAGCACAGTCGATGGAACCGCTGCTGTTCTATCCTCTGAAAGAAAGGATAATGCTACACGATTGTGGCACATGCGGCTTGGTCATATGAGCGAGAAAGGAATGACCATACTTGCTGGCAAAGGCTTGTTGAAAGGCCTGAAGAATTGTAAACTTAGTTTCTGTGAAAACTGTGTATTTGGAAAGCAGAAACGGGTGAAGTTCAATTCTGGCAAACACAATAGCAAGGGAATATTGGAGTATGTCCACTCGGATGTTTGGGGTCCAGCCCCTGTTAACTCCTTAGGTGGAGCTCGCTATTTTCTTACTCTGATAGATGATTATTCCAGAAAATTCTGGATTTATTTCCTGAAGAAAAAAGAAGAAGTGTTCGACAAATTCAAGCAATGGAAGGCCATGGTCGAGAACCAAACCGGGCGGTCAGTCAAGAGACTAAGAACTGACAATGGCGGAGAATTTTGCAGCAAAGAATTTGAGGAGTTTTGCAAAAATGCTGGTATAGTGAGGCATCATATTGTACCAGGAACACCACAGCAAAATGGAGTTGCAGAACGGATGAACAGAACACTTCTAGAGCGTGCAAGATGCATGCGAATCAACGCAACACTTCCCAAATCATTTTGGGCTGAGGCAGTCAATACAGCTGTATATCTGGTAAACAGATCTCCATCAACTGCTATTAATCTGAAGATTCCACAAGAGGTATGGTCCGGTCGACCCGTAAACTATTCTGATTTAAAGATATTTGGTTGTCCTGCATATGCCCATGTGAATGATGGTAAACTTGAGGCAAGGGCAAGAAGGTGTATATTTCTAGGATATGCACGAGGGGTGAAAGGCTACAAACTGTGGTGTATAGAGAAGGCAAGTTCACCCAAAATCATTGTCAGCAGAGATGTCACTTTTGACGAAGCTGCAATGCTAAATCAGAAGAAGGAGTCTAACTTAGATGATGCAGAGACAGATCATGGTGCTAAGAAGCAGGTGGAGCTAGAGATTGACTGTGGGAAGGTGAAGCAAGAAAATGATATAATGAATCACCAAGTACTTCAGGATTGCTCAACACAAGTAGAACAACAAGATGAACCTGACTATGAGGAAACTGGTGAACCAACCAGAGAAGCAGAGCCATACAGTATTGCTACTGGCAGAGAAAGACGAGAAATCCAGAAACCAAAAAGATATCTGGATTCTGCTGCTTGTGCACTTGACTCATTAGATGCAGATCCTATAGCCTTTGCTTTGGCTATGGCGAATGGTGCAGTTGGAGATGAACCATGTACCTATCGTGATGCAATAGAAAGTAAGGAGTCGAAGGAGTGGCTGATAGCAATGAATGAGGAGATTGAGTCTCTTCAGAAAAATCAAACGTGGGAGCTCGTACAACTTCCAAAGGGGAAAAGAGTAGTTGGCTGTAAATGGGTTTACAAAAGGAAAGAAGGAATCCCTGGCATTGAGTCCCCAAGGTTCAAGGCGAGACTGGTAGCAAAGGGTTATACTCAAAAGGAGGGTGTTGACTTCCATGAAGTATTCTCTCCTGTGGTGAAGCATAGCTCTATTCGGATCCTATTAGCTATTGTAAGTACATTTGACTTGGAGCTAGAACAACTTGATGTGAAGACTGCGTTCTTACATGGTGAGCTAGAGGAGCAGATCTACATGAGTCAACCAGAGGGGTTTGTAATTTCTGATAAGGAGAACCATGTCTGCCTGTTGAAAAAGTCGTTATATGGCTTGAAACAATCCCCGAGGCAATGGTACAAAAGGTTTGATGCATTTATGATTGGTACTGGATATAGTAGAAACCAATATGATAACTGCATCTACTCTAAGGAGCTTCCAGATGGTTCAAAGATTTATTTGTTGTTGTATGTAGATGATATGCTAATTGCATTTCGCAATAAAGTTTGAAATTAGTATGTTGAAAACTCAGTTGGGAAAAGAGTTTGAGATGAAGGACTTAGGTGCGGCAAGGAAGATTCTTGGAATGGAAATTCATAGGGAGCAACACAGTGGCAGATTGTGTTTAACACAACAAAATTATATTATAAAAGTGCTACAACGCTTCAATATGGATCAATCCAAACCAGTTGGCACTCCGTTGGCTGCACATTTTAAGTTATCTTTGAAAGAATGTCCGAGAACTGAGGAAGAGGTGGAGCACATGTCTCATAAACCTTACTCTAGTGCAATTGGCAGTCTCATGTATGCCATGGTGTGCACTAGACCAGACATTTCACATGCAATGAGTGTGGTAAGCAGATTTATGAGCAAACCTGGAAAGACACACTGGGAAGCTGTGAAATGGATCATGCGGTACCTAAAAGGTTCCACTGATGTCTGTTTGGTATTTGAAGGTCAGAAGAACCGTGGAGTTATAGGTTATGTAGATTCTGATTATGCAGGTGACTTGGATAAAAGAAGGTCATTGACAGGCTATATCTTTACAGTCTTTGGATGTACTATTAGCTGGAAGGCGACATTGCAATCAACAGTGGCATTATCAACCATCAAGCCGAGTATATGGCATTGATCGAGGTCATAAAGAGAGTATTTGGGTGCACGGTCTTTTGGATAGTTTTGGATTGAATCAACATGTGCCAATTGTACATTGTGATAGTCAAAGCGCCATTCATCTGGCTAAAAATCCAGTCTATCATGAAAGGACAAAGCACATTGACGTCAGACTTCATTTTGTCAGAGAAAGTATCAATAATGTAATCTTGTTGCAATTGAGGAAGATAGCCACGGTGAGAACCCAGCCGATATGATGACAAAACCATTGCCGATTGACAAGTTTAAGCATTGCTTGGACTTAGTTAATATTTGCAGAGGTTGAAAGCTGTTGCAAAATGCAACCAAGGTGGAGAATTGTAGAAAAAGAGGAACGGTGGCTGTGCATTTTGCAGCCACTGAAAGTTGAAAAAAAACAAAAGAGATTACTGTGCACATGCACAGTAATGTGATACACAGCTGTACCACTGAAATATACACAGTAACATGCACAGTAACTCTCCAAAATCATCTATAAATAGAGTCTTGAAGCAGACGATTTTTGCATTCCGAACTGAGAAGCATTTCCTCAGTTGTAAAGAAAGAAGCAGTGTAGGCTTCTTGTAGTGAGAGAAAAATAGAGAGTGTGTGTAAGAAAATTCCAAGAGTGTAGTGTGAGCATACACTGGGGGTTTTGGATATATTCTCTAGATCTCTGTAATACTACTAATTGCAGTAGAAGAGAGTCTCATTGGGGATACACTATATTGTAATTACTCTTAAATATAGTGGAGTATTTTTCAGAGTTTGGCCCGTGGTTTTTCCCTCAAAATTACAGGAGGGTTTTCCACGTTAAAATATTGGTGTGCAGTTATCTTGATATATTTTGTTGGTGTGAATAGTAACGAGCACTATTCATAAATAGTGAAGCAGGTCCCACTACAAAGTACTATTTATGTGAATAGTGACGTGGCCCCACTGTGAATTACTATTCACCGTGCTCCATTTTTCCGTCTCTTCAATTTGGGCGCGCTTCCGCTCACATCCGTAAAGTGTTTATTACACTTGGGGTGTACCCGACTCTGATGATATCATAACAGCTTCATCCTAGATTTTGACCCTTCTGAATCCCCTGAACTGTCCAAGATTTCCATGGAGGAAAACGTCGATGCCGTTGATGTCTCCGTTGTTGCCGAAAAGGGTCCGGTAAGCACAAATTCCATTCTCACTACCTAGTCCTCTTTTTTACTGTTTCTGTCCATTCTGTGTTCTCATAACACCGCAATATTTCTTCATTACTTAGTTCTTTGATTTGCTATGCAGCACACCACCCTAACATGTATATATTCTTTAACCGAGAAGATGTTTCCTTGAGGGTAAATATAGAAAGAAAAAAAAAAGATCTTTTGAAGGGTGGTCGTTTGTGCTAATGGGTTTGTTTTGTGGTCGAACTTCTTATTCTTGAGTTGCGCTGATGGATATTGTATTTTTGGACAAATTAATTTACATATAGGTAGCATGCAGAGATTACCCGCATTCAAGGGATCTTTGTCTTAAATTTCTGTTCATTGCAACACCTCATGAGAGCTACTGTGAAATGGTACTCATTAGAATTGCCTTTTTATTATAGTATCTTGTCTGTGAGTCTCATTCATGTCCACCTTGCCTCTGGCAATATCGTGTTTCTTGAAACCTTGGTGCGGTATATATAATGCAGTGCTACTGTTACGTGTGTGATTCAGCTGCCCCTTGTAAGTACTGGACCCAACCTATTGCCCAACATTGTGATGCAGATGGAGCTGGTCACTGGAAGGACCTAAGGCAGGCCACAAAGAAAGTAGCAGCTAAACAAGAGGCTAATAATTTTTTTACGTTGTTGAAAAAAAGATTATAACGAACTGTTGTTTTTGTTCCAAGTTGCTAGGCACTAAAATGGTATATGTGAATGGGACACAAAATCAGCTAGGAATTTTGCTTTTTGGATATGCTCTGTGTATTACACTATGGTGAAGGACACATGGTGCCATGACTGTTAATTTTGGGGTGACTCCAATAATCAATTCAAGGCACTGAGTAGAGTTGTATATGGTGTTTTCGTTTCTTTTTTCTTCCTTAGCAATTACTCAAGCAATTTGTAGTTGACGCCGCAATTACCTAAAATCTGTTGTTTTTTATTGAGTATATTCCTATTGAACGCATCATTGTTCGAGTGCTGTGATTGTGAAATACTCAAATCGTGATTTCCAACATTGTGATGTACTATAGTCCCTTAATTAGTGTTTGGTACCTCTTTTTAGTAAGAAGACATTGGAGATGCAAACTTTTTTGGTAATAAAGACAAGAAATGTAGATAGTGAAGAGATGATACGAAGATAAAAATTTAATATTTTTTCTTTCAATAATATCCATATACATATTTAATATTTCCTAATACGTTCTCAAACCCATGGATGGTCTAACTAACTGACAGCCAGTGGCGGCAATCCGGTAATACAATGGTGGGTTCGGTGGTCCGATGGTCAGTCTAATGACTAGTGGAGATGGCTGTCGTGATCAGTCGGTATCGTCCAAATAGCTTCTTGTCCAACAGACGTACATAATGTCTTTTATCATATATTTGTTGTTTTGTCCTCTTGTTTTCAAATAAAATACAGAGACAATTATTATGTATTGTACTCCAAAACCAAATACGATATAAAGATAATATTCTTATGGCTCTGTCTTTACTACTTTTATTGTCTCTACTATCTCTGTTTTCACTGTCTTGGGACAGCTGCATATCGCTACCTAATATTTGCATGTTTAAGGATTTTCATCTTGCATTTACTTTTTTTAATTACTATTATATTTTGTAAATAATTATTAGATATTAAAATATTTAATATTAATTTAAATTTTATGAAAATGTTGTTATATTAAATAAATTAATTAAAAAATATTTAGAATATGCCATCATCATATAAACATAAAAAATAAAATCAATATTAAAATCTTTAAAATTTAATTAATTATCATTTAATAAAAATCACATACAATTATTATGAAATTTTTCATAAAATAAAAGATACAGAAACACAAAACACTATATATTAAGCCACTAGGATTAGTTTGATAGTGAAAGATTTAAATAATATGTATGAGATCCTAGATTCAAAAATCTCATTACGATTAAAATAATTTCAGCAATAAAAAAATAGTATACATTAAAATGATATTTTCTTAACAATATTGATAACAAATAACATAATGGCCCATATGTTGTATGATTTATTATCATAATATAAAATTACTAATTAATTTAATATAATTAATTAAAATTAATATATTACAATATTATAATTTTTATTACAAGAAATCAAAATAATTGTTTTATTTAAAGTATAATACTACCAACGTGGATAGTATTTTACACAAGTAGTACTGTACCAACAATAATAAATTAAATTTTAAATTTTTTACTAATATTGAATTTATTTTTTGTAAAAATATTATTATTTTTTTTCTTTTTTTTTACCATGATATATTCAAATTATTTTTAATTAATTTATTAATTATAACAACAGACACATGAATATTAAATGAATTTTCTTTTATAACATGTAATAATTATCTATAGAATATAATAGAATTTAAAAAATTTAATGCATGATAAAAACAATTCTTGAAGTTTGTATGTTATACATTGTAATTTATTTGTTCAATTTTTAAATTATTTTTTTATATAATATAATTTGTATCATGTTTTGTAGAAGGGTATTTTAGAACAATTAAATAAAACTTCATTTAATAAGGTGTGTGAATAGATATAGAGTATGGCAATATCCATTTTCCAATTTGAAATAACATAAATTAATGAAGAAAGAGAATAGTAAAATGTTTTCAATGTGAAGAGCGAGAATACCTGTGTTTAATAATCAATGAAGAAAGAGAGGTGAGTATCTTTATATAAAATAATAGTAATAAATATATTTTTTAATAAGAAAATTTGAAATATGAACAAAAATAATAAATTTTATTATTCCACTTGTTCACTTTATTTGTCAAATTTTTGAGATTTTTTGTTCCAAAATATTTGTTTATTTTTCATATCTAGGAAGTATTAATTTTTATTTATCAATATTACCCTTGTATTCACTTGATCACTTTGATTAATTATATATTCTTACTTTTATTTTTTAATTAGAGTAATTTTATTCACTTATATAGTTTTATACTATTATCAAGATTCATATATTACTTTTTTTAGTATATGTGTTTTTTCCCCCTTCACTGATAGGATGAAACGAACGGAGTAAATAATTATAAAAATTGTAAAAATCATCACATTGAAATTGTTAGTAAATAATTTTAAAAAATTAAAATGATATAAAATATTGAAACTATTATTTAATACTTATAAAAAAATGAATGATATGAATGTAAAAATGTTAATAAATATAAAAAATAATGAAAATTCATTGAAAAATCGAATATGAAGATATTTACGTATTTTTAATCACTTAAAATAATCTAAAATTTCAATAAAAGTTTGAATTTTAAATTATTTTTTAAAGAACGTAAATATTTTTTAATAAAACTTCTAATGATTTTATTCTATAATATTTTTCTTTCTATATAAATAAAACAAAACACTCAAATTGGTATCTCTTAAATTTTATATTGGATAAATTGATCCTTTTGAAAAAAAATTCAAATCAGTCATTGTTAATTTAAAATATTAGACAACTTAGTTTCACTAGGAAAATATAGGGCAAATTAATCTCTTAAGAATCATAAAAAATATGAAATTAATCCATTATCTAATTTTTTAAATTGACAATGATTTCTTTAGATATTTTTTTTTGAATGGACTAATTTACCCTATATTTTTAGAGGAACTATTTTGTCTGCCTTAGAATTTAAGTGGGATCATGGGGTTTTGTCTATAAATAATTATAGCACCGGTCAAGCAGGTCAAAACCCAAAACTGAAAACCGTGACTGGACCGGTCCAACCGGTCCGAAGCTTTTGATTTTTTTTTTAATTTTTTTTTAGTTTCAAAGCTTAAATATTAATATTTTATAGCAATTACAAAGCAAAAATGAAAAAAAAATGGGTTATATTTATTTTATATATGAAAAAAATACTAATATCCACGAGCTGCTCATCATAAAATTCGCTAGTCATCCAACAAATATTGTTTTCAAATACTTTTATAACCATATTGTGCGACTAAAACTAGAAAAATTTTATATGGATTAGGTTTATTTTTGTAAATCTATGAATATATATATATATATTTGTGTTAATTATGTTAATGTTAATGATTTAATATATTTTTTATGTTCTAATTAATTATACATATATATTTATATATATATTTTATTATATTCAGTTGAACTCCCATTGAGCAGTTGGACCTCTAAACCTTTGAACCAGTACCTTGACCGGTTCGATGCCCGGTCCGGTTTTCTTAACCTTGATAAATAATTATAGCCAACCGCGAGTTGCATAATAATAAAATATTTTAGCACACTCCTTGTCAATGAAAGTTTTATTTGTTAATTACAATGGATACCTTTTCCATATATGTTATATATCTTTCATATATTAAGGCATTAATTACAAATTTTAAATACATTAATAAAATAAAAAAGTTTCTATAGTAATATTAAAATAAAAGAATTTTCGAATCCAATATTATTTTCTCTACTAGGAAAATTTAAATAGAATGGTAATAATATTTCTTTTTTTATTAGGGACTTTCACATATTTTTATTATGATTATAAATAAGCACCCGAAAAAAATTATAATGATAATAATAATAATAACAAACATTATAATAATCATCATAATCTTGAATTACGAAAATGTCCTAATTTAATTTGAGACTTGAAGGTAGGACTATATATTGTATTTTATTGCCCCAGTCCATAGTCTATATCTAGCTAGTCTGTGACTGTAGATTGCGTTGATTCAAGGGTGACTACTGGGATTTGATCAAAGCGACAGCAGAACGGTAGCCAGCTCTTGATGCCTACCAAAAGGAAGAAAACGACACCGACCATGATGGTGGGGAGAAAGAGGCCACTGCGCAAGAAGAAGTTGGGTACTGCACCCCCTTCTCCTTCTCCCGCGCCAAATGAGGATGGTGGTAGCCCAGCAAGGGCCATTGCATGTCTGAATGTGATCGACGACATGGCACTCTTCGAGGAAAACGAGGACTGCTTCATCCTAGGATTCGACCCTTACAATCCTGTTCCCCAGCTCCCACCGCCACAGCAGCCGCAGCTCCCTGACTTGAATGGCCCTCCTCCTCCTCCTCCTCCTCCTCCTCCTACAGATGATGTTGATGCTGATGACGATCTCTCCATTATTGCTGAAAAGGGACAGGTACGTACAACACAACACAACCCACTCTTTTTCTGCCTTAATTCCGATTTGATTCCCATGATTTTCTTGGTGGGTTCCTGGGCTGGCGAAAAGTTTTTGTTTTCATGTTCCGAGATTGCGGCATTGGTAGGATATATGTTTGGATTTTCAGGATGGTTATCTTCAGTTTCATTGAGGTCCACCATAGAATTATCCTGAGCTTGTGTGTTCAGCTTGATGATGCAAAGTGATGGAATAGGTTAAACTCAAATGGAATGATATTAAATTGAATAATATTTGGTGTACAACTGAATTGCACAATAAATGCACACCACATACCTTACCATCATTAGATGTGATGTGTGGTTCCCATTACTCCACTTATTTATCAAATTTAATGGTGATAAAGTGTATGGTGTGCATTTATTATATAATTTAGTTGTACACCTAATATCATTCTGTTAAATTATCTTGCTTGTATATTTTGAAATGAGTTTAATTTTGATGCATGACATTGTAAAAAACTACATTAGCATCTAGCTAATTAAATTTTCTCATATGCATAACTTTTTAAGTGATGGATGTAAAACTCGACCACTCTAATTTATGTGATATTATATAATTGGATGACAATATAAAGAAATTGTATACTTTCAATGTATAAAAATTAAACTCCTTTGAAATACACTGAAATAGAGTAAAACCCCCAAATTGATACTAAAAAAATATTATGGGGAATAAATTAGTCTTTTGAAATTTAAAAATCTAGATGTGATTCCTTACTTTTCATAAGAGGCGATATAATATCCCATATGTTTACTTATTATTTAACACCTAGCGAAAAAACAATGATGGACCATTAATTGATGGTGAGAACTTTGTTAAACTTCATTATAACACACACTAAGGCTATGCTTGGATTGGTGAAATAGCATGAACTGGGGATAAATGTGAATGAGATTGTAACAAGTTTTGTTATTTGGATGCAACAAAATTGAGGAGTGAAATGAAGATGGTTTGAGTCCATTTCATACCATCAAGAGATGAGACAGAATGTAAATTATTCAAACAATTGAGTGGAATAATTGTCACTTAACTCCTCTCTATGCTATTTTATCTCATTTCATTACTTACCATCAATCCAAACAGCCTAAACAATTTCATTTTGGCATAAGTTTGGTTAATAAACAGGACATTAAAACATGGTTGATTTGATGTAAGAAATCAATAACATGCATGCCACTATGGAGCTTAATATATAAGCAATGTAACGGTTCATGTGTATTGTTTTTTTTTTTTTTTGACTAAGTGTTGAAATAATGAGCTAAGATAAAGACTAACGTGACATTTTTTAATAAATTGTGAGGCACAATCAAAAAGACTTTGAAGGACTGATTTATATCTCATAATATTTGTCATGACTAATTTAAGATTTTATTGTTCTTAATATAATAGTAAAATGAATTATAGGTATTATTGGTTTTTTTATTCTATTTTATTCAAAAAAAATTTCTTTAGTTATCATGAACTATCTTAACATAGTTTGAAGATGCTACTTTTTTGTTGAAACATTTTAATGTTGTATCTTGATAACTTATGGATAGGTTTTCTTCATGTATCTATTGTTATCAAGTTTATATAAGAATCTTAATCAAGTATATGAGATAAATACGTCAAATGAGATGAAAGAACTTTGGCTATAAATAAAACTAAAATATCGGACAAATGTGATACGTGATGAGAGGAAAAATATACCAGCGACTCTAAGCTGAATATAGGTTAAGCAGTTTTCAATTACATAAGTACTTTTGTACTGGGTTTTAATTCCAATAGTTTTACCATAGAGTAAGTATAGGCATGTGATTTGCAAAGTCTTTGTATTTCTCGGGTCCTCATCTTATTTATTTGACTTCCCTAATTGACACCTCGTTTAATGTTGTTTTAAATATTGCACAACATATATATAGCACAATCTCATACCATACATCCTTCGCAATCTATTACTCTAGCAATCTGTATATTTGGATTCTCGATTAAATAGTCACACTCGTGATTAATGATAATATCAAATAGGTAGCTTGCAGAGATTACCCGCACTCAAGACATCTGTGTGTCAAATTTCCATTCGAAACCACATCTCATGAGGCACATTGTGAACTGGTAATGGAACTTGCTCTCTCACGTACATACACCATTATGTTAGTAAATCTAGTGCAATTTATGCCATACATTGCATAGACATGGTAGTGACAGTAACTTGCTGATGAACGCAGTGCTACTGTTATGCTTGTGATGAGCGTGCACCCTGCCAATTCTGGAACCGTTACCATTGCAATGCACATAATACTGCTCACTGGGAGAGTGAAAGGGAAGTTATGAAGAAATTCAAAGAATCTACCGGAAGCTCAGGGCTGTAAAATGGTATTTGACAAAATAAATAAATAAGTAACATCTATAAAGCTATCATATTCATGATTAGAATTTGATAAGGGAAGTGTTTGGAACTTCGAGTAGCTTTGGTTGTCACTAGATCTTTTGGATTATGATTTTTCTTTTCTTTTCTTTTTTGCTTAAAGTGTCCTCTCTTGTTATTATTAGAGAAAGAGATTAAAAGTTTCTCAGACTTGTACTCTCCCGGTTAGTATTTAATTTCTTCTGTAGTTGAACCAATATCAATATCCTTCCTTGAGCGTGTGTTTGGTTTTGTGCTTGTATAATTAATTTTAGACAGACTAATTACTTTTGAGGTAAAGTGATTTATGTTTGTTAGTTTGATTGTAAAAATAATTTTGATAAAAATGTATAGAATGAAAACCTAGAAACTACAATTTATCACTTCGACTAAAATTAATTCTGGTGCTAGAACTGATTTTAAAATTGGTTTCAAAATATATTTTCAAATATGTTGAAAAACACATAATCCATTTTGATCTTTCAATATCGTGTTGGGCCCAGAGACTGATTTACAGTATAATTAAATGATGCAATGAGTACCAAAACTAAATCTGATAGAATTAAATCTATCAATCGACGCAGCGCAGCGAAAATATGAATCAGGATGAATAGTAAATTTTTCTACAGTGGGGCCCACTGGTACTATTCATGTGGGGCCCGCTCTTGACTATTCACGTGGGACCTGCTGTCACTATTCACGAATAGTATTATTCACATCAGTATCAAGAAATTTGCACACCGAATTTTTAACGTGGAAACCCCCAAATACCGGAAGAAAAAACCACGGGACAAACTCCGAAAAATATTCCATTATATTCAGGATAATTACAAAATATCCTTTCCACACTCTCCAACCCAAGAGGTAAATATAGTGTATCCCAGTGAGAACCCTCATTCAAATACTATAATTTTGCAGTACCAAAGAGTAATAGAGATGATACCCAAAAAAATATTCCCAGTGTATATACCCACATCCTGCACTCTAAGGGATTTACTCACACTCTCTATTTTTCTCTCTCACTCTCAGAGAATAATTCTCTCTCACTCACTAGCAGCTCTTGTTTTTGCTGCTTCGTTGTTGTGTGTCTTTGCAAACTGAAAAACATCCTCTATTTATAGAAGGGATGTATAGTATGAACGTGATCTTTTCATTACTGCACCGAAGGAAATTTTCTTCACACGTTGCAACAAAATTTCAACTTCCAGCTGTTCAATGCCATGTTGCATGGCTTTTTGCATTTCAATCTTTTCTGCTTCTTCAACTTTTCAACTATAACGGCTGGACCCCACATTTCTCCCCCTCCAGCCGATGGGGAAATAATTTGGGAATAATCATCTGGGATCCATGCCGATCAACTTGACACAAAGTTGAAGCTTATCTCGTGCTACAACTTTTGTCATCATATCAGCGGGATTTTCATCAGTGTGAATCTTCTCCAACTTAAATTGCTTTTCTTCTACTGCTTGACGCAACCAATGATACCTAACATCAATGTGCTTCGTCCGCGAGTGATACATCGCATTCTTGTTCAAATCCAAAGCACTTTGACTGTCGCAATGGATAACGGACCTATTCTGCTTCATTCCCAATTGTTCAAGGAATCTTTTCAACCAAAGCATTTCTTTTCCAGCTTCAGTCATAGCAACATATTCTGCCTCAGTAGTGGACAAGGCAACACACTTCTGCCGTTTTGACTGCCAACACACAGCTCCACCTGCAAAAGTAAACACAAATCCGGAAGTAGATTTTCTACTATCCAGATCACCTGCCATATCAGCATCTGTATAGCCTTCCAAAACTGGTTCTGGTCCTCCAAAGCTCAAGCACATTCTTGAACTACCTTTCAGATATCTTAAGATCTACTTCACAGCTTCCCAATGGTCTTTACCTGGATTGGAGAGAAACCTGCTAACAACTCCAACCGCATGAGCGATATCTGGCCGAGTACAGACCATAGCGTACATCAAACTCCCGACTGCAGAGGAGTAAGGAATATCAGCCATAGCCTTCTTTTCTTCATCAGTCGTGGGACAACTCTTTTTGCTAAGTTTGAAATGATTGGCCAATGGTGTGCTAACTGCTTTAGCATTCTTCATATTGAATCTGCCTAGAACTTGCTCCACATATCTTTCTTGTGACAACCAAAGCTTTCTAGCCATCCGGTCTCGCAAAATCTGCATGCCCAGAATTTGCTTTGTAGGGCCTAGGTCCTTCATATCAAAGGACTTTGATAGCTCCTTTTTCAAATCACCAATCATCTTTGCTTCCTGTCCGACTATCAACATATCATCTACATACAACAGAAGAATGATAAACTTATCACCTGGAAATGTTTTAACATATACACAGTGACCTGCATTTGTCCTGGTATATCCATGACCCACCATGAATGAGTCAAACTTCTTGTACCATTGTCTTGGAGCCTGCTTTAATCCATACAAGCTCTTCTTCAATCTGCAAACCATGTTCTCCTTTCCAGCCTCCTCAAAACCTTCTGGTTGATCCATGTAGATTTCTTCATCCAAATCACCATGGAGAAATGCAGTCTTCACATCTAACTGCTCAAGCTCCAAATCTAAGCTAGCCGTCAATCCGAGTATAACTCTAATAGAACTCATTTTGACAACTGGAGAGAAAATCTCATCAAAATCTATCCCTCGCTTTTGACCAAAGCCTTTTACAACCAAGCGAGCTTTGTACTTCACTAGCTTGTTACCATCTTTCTTCAGCTTGAACACCCATTTGTTCTTCAAAGCTTTCTTGCCTTCAGGGAGTTTTACCAGCTCATAAGTATTGTTCTTTTGCAAAGAATTCATCTCTTCTTGCATGGCTTTGATCCACTGAACTTTATCCTTATGAGTCTGAACTTCTTCAAAACTCTCTGGCTCCCCCTCATCAGTGAGAAGGATATATTCTGATCTGGGGTACTTCTTGGATGGTTGTGGCACTCTATTAGATCTTCTAAGTTGTGGTGTTTGAGCTTGCTCCCCCTGCTCAACACCTTCTCCATTTTCAGCATCCTCAATTGCTGGCTCATCATCAACCCCATGATCTTGAACCTCTCCCCCTGCTGTGGCATTTTCTTTAGGAAAAGAGACTGGTGTAAAATCAACCTTATCACCAGCTTCATCAGTTTTCTCTGAAACAGCAGAATCTGACATAGTTTCTTGCTCATGAAACACTACGTCTCTGCTTCTAATAATCTTCTTATTTTTCAGATCCCATAGCCTATAGCCAAATTCCTCATCTCCATATCCCATAAATATGCAAGGAATGGCTCTATTATCAAGGAGCATATTTTTCGGATCCCATAGCCTATAGCCAAATTCCTCATCTCCATATCCCATAAATACTCTCTCTGGAATGTCAAAGCCCAAAGGAACAGACGGAGATCTGTTAATCAAGTAGCACGCCGTTTGAACAACTTCACCCCAGAATGACTTAGACAGCTTAACCATTCTCAACATACATTTGACTTTCTCCATAATGGTTCTGTTGATTCTTTCGGCCACACCATTATGCTGTGGGGTGCCAGGAACTATCTTCTCATGCCTGATGCCATGTTCAGAGCAATAGTTCTTGAATTCATGGGAAGTGAACTCTCCCCCATTGTCACTGCGAAGACACTTCAAAGGTTTCCCAGTTTCTCTCTCCACCATGGCATGAAACCTCTTGAAGTATTGAAACACCTGGTCCTTCCTCTTTAGGAAATATACCCACACTTTCCGTGAAGCATCATCAATAAACGTCACAAAATATCTGCTACCACCTAGAGTCTCCACCTCCATGGGACCGCATACATAAGAGTTAACCATATCCAAAATATTTTTCTTCAGCTTTAACGTTTTGCTGAAAGATACTCTATGATGCTTGCCAAATAAACAATGATCACAAGGATTTAACTTTATACCTTTGGCATAAGGAATGAGGGATTTCCTAGCCAAAATCTGCAATCCTTTTTCACTCATATGAGCCAGTCTTTTATGCCATAAATTTGGCGAAGCATCGTCTTCTATTCACGTGGTCTTTTATACCAATCACGTGGGACCTGCTATTACTATTCATGAATAGTACTATTCACATCAGTATCAAGAAATTTGCACACCGAATTTTTAACGTGGAAACCCCCAAATACCGGAGGAAAAAACCACGGGACAAACTCCGAAAAATATTCCACTATATTCAGGATAATTACAAAATATCCTTTCCACACTCTCCAACCCAAGAGGTAAATATAGTGTATCCCAGTGAGAACCCTCCTATTCAAATACTACAATTTTGCAGTACCAAAGAGTAATAGAGATGATCCCCAAAAAAATATTCCCAGTGTATATACCCACAGCCTGCACTCTAAGGGATTTACTCACACTCTCTATTTTTCTCTCTCACTCTCAGAGAATAATTCTCTCTCTCTCACTAGCAGCTCTTATTTTTGCTGCTTCGTTGTTGTGTGTCTTTGCAAACTGAAAAACATCCTTTATTTATAGAAGGGATGTATAGTATGAACGTGATCTTTTCATTACTGCACCGAAGGAAATTTTCTTCACACGTTGCAACAAAATTTCAACTTCCAGCTGTTCAATGCCATGTTGCATGGCTTTTTGCATTTCAATCTTTTCTGCTTCTTCAACTTTTCAACTATAACGGCTGGACCCCACAGATCGATTATGGAGACTTCAAAAGGCTAACCGAACACATTGTGAATTGTAGAGTACCTATCACTACGTCAACTTCCTTGCTGGAATTATAATATTATTTGTGAATAAATGAATAAGAAATTGTATTCCAAATATATTAATTTTTATAATAATTAATTTTAATATATAATTAATATAAAAAAGATTTTATGTCACTCAATGATTTGGTGTTCCATTATTGATTAACAATGTTTAACTTCTTGTTGATATATAGTGTATCTAAGATTTCTTTGCATTAAGTATTTTAAGATCAAAATCTTGCTTTCACCTTATTTTTTCTCCTCTCTCTTGTAACCAGCCCTTTTGAATAATGCTTTAAATTTCTTGGCATGGTGATATGATCAGACGGCACAAAGTGCAATGTTGGATGCCTTTAGTTGTGCTTCTGGAAGGCCAAAAGTATTTTCCTTTTCAAAAAAACTGGTGTTATTTGTTTGTGTTCTGAGAATAGAAATAGAAAATAGTTAGTTTTTCTATTTTTTTTTTAAAAATAAATAGAGTTGCTTCTCCTAACATCAAAAACAGTAGAAGAGAGAACACGTGTTTAATAAATGTGTTAATTGTGTTTCTGAAATTAACCTTGATTTTTTTTTCCAAAATAACAAAACTTATCTCTCCTCTTTTTTAATATGGGTCCTTTATCTCTTTAACAAAGTCCTTTTATCTAGTTGTAACTGCGAAGTGGTTGAAAGATAACACTATCTCCATCATGTTTAAGACTCTATAAGCTCTTTATATCCAAAAGAAAATCTACAAGCTTTTTTAACGATTATTTCTCTGTGCAGCTAATAATATAAATATAGTATACTGAATTTTGAGGGAAGAGACGCTGGGTGTATTTTATCGTGCTTCTCAAGAGCTAGAAGTACTTTCTTGTGAAATAAAAAAGTACTTTAAGAGATGCATTCAGGTTTTCAACATTAGGGATTTAGCACATGTATCCACACCTACATGCAATTTATATTGGTATAATTTCAAGTAATTTGTATATTATTTATCATTTTTATTGGTAACTTTTTTTAACAAAACTCATAACTTGAATCATTATTGTTTATATAAAATTGAAATCTTTGGTATACTTTTTACCTACATCAAAATTAATGCAATACATATGTTTAAAATGTCTCAAAATAAGAGTTTCTTTATTGCATTTCTATTGACATTAATTTTGAACGAGGTCATAGTCATATCTATGAGTTTGCCTTCGTTTAGTAACACTTTTACTATTTTATGTCTAGATATCTAATTAACAGGTGTATCATAACACATTTCAGAAAAAAATCAGCTAGCTTTGGGTTTAAGTGACATTTCCAAACCAACTATATAACTCATCCAATTGATTATTTCACTTAATCTACCCCCGGGCTTCGTCGTGGATTTGTTGTCATAAATATATCATCAAAGTTCAACAATTCAGAGATATGGTAATTGTTGATTCGTAGTTGATGTTCAAAAGTTTTAATTTTTTTGTCCTTCACTTGATCGACATTTATATGATGAGACATGGAAATTAAAGCAGACATGGGCTTAGATTAAGCTAATCCCAATCAAAGTGCACGCCTCATTGAAAAAAGGCAATAACATTAGAGAAAATGTAAATCAGAAATACACTTGCCTATCTTGCATTATTTTTTTTTGTTAAAAGATACTGGTAACTACTAAAGCATATACTCATGGTAACAAACAAAACACATTATCAATTTACTAAATCCCAAGCGGGTTGCTGTTATTATTAGTCATTCATAATGACAACTAATTATTTGTTTACATTAGTATCACAGTGAGTTAGCTTCTTTACCAGCAGTTATCATCAACAAGGCGCAGTGAAGACAAGGGACTCACATGGTGGGCAAGTTCCTCAAATAC
>CM062349.1:39857792-39882792 GCA_031216105.1 Dalbergia cultrata | reverse complement strand
CTGACAGTATTAGGAATCTGTTCCAGGAAGTCCAAAGAGGTCTAGAAGTTAGGACATCAAGAATTATTGGAGACCTTGAGGGAACACTAGCTCGTGAAGGAATGGTATGTTTGAGGAGGTAGACTTGCAACTTTTGATTTTCTGAGATCAAATGGCCTTTATTTGTCCATAGCTTACTGATTACTATAGTTAAATAACATCAATATGTGTATATGGAGTTCAGAAAAATTTCCAATGGAATTGAGATTCATAAGCTTTTCCTGTCTCCTTCATTGACTTGAGGTTGAAGTAACTCATGGACCCACCATAGTGTATATCAAGGTGAGGTGACATAGCAATGTATCATTTCCCTTTACAGAAAAACGATTGTAATTGCCCATTAAGATTTTTCTGACTATTATTGCTTCCCAACACGTCATAGTTCATATATTTCCCTCGTTTTAGAGCATTATATAGTTTGCTTTTTATTTGGTTGGATAAATAAAAGTGACAGGCAAAGAATAGAATAAAAACCTAATTAAAAAATAATTTCATAGAATAAGAATAGCATAAAAAAGTAGAGCACTCTTTTTTTCTCTGTCAGAAAAAATATAGAGTACTCTATATTTCAACATTATAACAAGAAGGGCCAGTATAGGCCACAGAATAGATGGGCCATTTTATTTCCATGAATAATCTATGGTTAAAGAAATAAAAAGATTTGGGCACTATATGTAAAATATGAGGCGCTATCACTGTGCGACAAGAAAGAAAAGATTTGCTGAATCCTGCAATGAGTAAGTTATAGCTAGCTTATAACCTTTTTTCGCGTCTGATCACATTAGCTGAGAACTTGACTATGTGGAAGCTTTTTATTTTTTGTTTATCAAATATTTCAATTTTTCATGTATCATATGATTAGTAGAAGATGATGCCATGATGGTATAGCAAGTTCTCTCTTCTCTCGCGCGCCAGTGAATTTTCTCTTTGTTTCCTTTTCTGGCATTGCAAGTTGCAAATTGGAAGATAAACATAAATGGAAGGAAGAACAGCAAAAGTGAAGGTACCAATCTGTCTTCTCCATATAACGATGCCATCGCTTTTATCTATTTGGGTCGTGACAGCGTGACGAAGGACATTATGTCGCAATAATACAGTATCTTTTTACTTCTTTTTTTTTGGGTCTGATAATACTATTTACTTCTAATCACTCCCTTTGTTGCAGATTGGGCCACCATCTGTTTGAATGGAACACTTGAAACCGTCGTTGTGGGCTTGAAGACTGTTCAACTTTCCTAAAAGAAGCAATTCTTACCAGACAAAAAAAAGGCAGAACCAATTCTTCATGACCCCGAAAAAAAAAACAAAATATCTCCGCCACAGCAGAAATAATAATATTAGCCAGACCAAAAAAATAAAGATTTTATTATAAGGATCTTGTTAAAAATACTTATTAAATACTTTAAAACTTTATTATATAATTATTCTTTGTTAATTTAATAATATATAAAACAAAAACAAACAAGAGAGAGATTGTCTTCATAAATTAAAATCTAATTAAGATCTAATCTCATATTCTAAAACTTAATTAAATTAGAATTGGACATGCAATTAGAGATTTAGGAAGTTGGTTCGAGGTTAAAGGTCCAAACCTCAAAGTATTTGAAAACTTAATTAAATCGTTCACTGCTTTAATATATAAGGAAGACTAAATAAATAAATACATTAGTTATGTCAAACAAATGATTAAATTATATTCGATTTTATTAATTTATTTATCAAATTTAACACTATTTTGCTTTTATTTTTTAGAACTGCAGAAATATTTTTAATAGAAGTAGGAAAAAAAAAAACCATTTTGTGAAAAAAAATTCCGAGAAGATATGTTTTAATTTTTTATTTAGTAAAAAAAATTTTAAAAAAAAGATGCTTAATATAAGGTGTCAAACATTTCCTAACTTTGAATGGACAGCGAACCACATCAGTTGGCCTACCGTTCCTTTTAATGCACAAGTTAATACTGCAGACCCAACACCAGTTTCTTTCTTTCCTTCTTTCTTTTTTCTTCCATTTATTTTCCTATTTATTTTCATGTTTAACTGTTTAGGTGGCTTATATTCCCATGTAGATTTCCGCAATTTGCTATACAATGAGCCTGTACGTATACTGATGTGCGTTAACTGTGTCTATTAGGAGGTGTCAATTCTTTGGCCACCCTGCGATAATTATAAAGCTCCATTCTCAGTCGGTGGCGATGCAATGCCCTGTATTTTTTTTGTATATATATATTTTGTGTCAATATTTTCTATTTTTTGGGTATCATGTTCTATGTCCCTGTTTTATCAACGCACTAGACAGGAAAGGAGAAGCATTAATTATTGTAAGACAAAACGAAAGGAAAAGCACACAAGAAAAGAAAATTCCACACGCAATTTATTAATTAAAGGTGGAGGATGTTTTCTATGCGTGGGTCAAATTTTTAGTATATTTGATCTTTTCCGCTAGCTTTATGTATTGGCATTGTCGCAATTTTATTTCAAGAAAAAATTTAGCTGAAAGTTGATACTCTAAAGATGGATTGCACCAAAAAAAAAACAAGCACAACAACAGTTACGTGTAGCTTGTATCAATAGTTTTGTTTTTTGGTACAGTGTATCAAAATAGTTTATATATATATATATATATATATTTTCATTTATGTTTTGGACATCATTTAGACACAAAATTGATTTTTAAATAACAAAAACATCAATTACATTTTTAATAACTATGATAAATATATAGTAAAATAACTAATAATAAGTGTAATATCCTTTCATTTGATTCAATAGTAAAAGAACTACTTTTTTTGATATTAATACACATTATCTTTTATATTTTTTTTTACCGAACAAAATCACAAGTAATATAATTAAAATCTCTATTTAATTGTGGGCGATTCGTTATATGTCCTGATAATACGTGAAAAACAGTGTAGCAACAATAGCAGTTTTTCATTTCGTGAACTGTTTCTAGTCTAACCCCGACTAGGGATGGCAATGGTGCGGGGCAAATGCGGGGGGTAGTTCCCCATTCCCCGCCCCGAACCCTAGTATGTTCCCCCGACCTTGACCCCGATCCCCGCGGATCCCCAATCCCTGCATGGAGATCCTGGGGGTTTTGCCAAAATGAGGGGGAAAAGCTGTTAAACCCAAAAAAATCTTCCATAAATAGCCCAAATTTAATACAAAAGCTGCTAAACCCAAAAATTTAAAGAACTTCAATATGATATACACAAAAAGATGTATAATCCTAATTTCACTTAAGGCAATGTATCTAGCATAAGTTCTTCTTTCATCATGATGAAGCAGAGAAATACTTGCTGTTCTATGCTTGGAATGCTGACAACACGAGGCATTCCCAAGCAGAGAAAACACTGACCTCAGATCTAGGGCGAGCGCGCCGGTTTGGAGCTTCGGAGCTTCGGTCAGATTTGCCTCATCGCCGGTTCGAAGCTCGTCGCCGCCTCGGCTCTTGCTTCCTCGTCGCCACCTCGGCTCGTGCTTCCCCGTCGAAGCTTCGACCAGATCTGCCTCGTCGGCACTACAGCTGTTTGTGAGGGAGTGCGAGTGAGGGATTGAGCTTGAGGGTGTGTGGCCTGTGGCTGTGGCTGTGGGCTGTGTGCACTGTGTCTGTGAGGCTGAGGCATTGAGACCGTGCGTGTGTGTGTGTGTGTGAAATGGAAAAGGGCCGAGTGAGTGAGGGAGCCAGAGGGAGCGTGGGGTCGAGTGAGTGAGGGAGCGAGAGGGAGCGTGGGGCAACATTGTTTTTTTTGAAAAATAATAATAAAAATATAAAAATTAATTAAAATATAATTTATACTAAAAATTATGAAATTACCCCTTCGGGGCAGAGACCCCACGGGGCAGGGGGTATAATCCCCATCCCCGTCCCCGAACTCACAGCGGGGGGGATTTTTACCTTGTCTCCGTCCCCGCGGGGACAAAAATCCCCGACTGCGGGGATCCGAGCTTGGGGATCCCCGCGGATACCCGCGTCTCCCCATCCCCGTTGCCAAGTCTAACCCCGACTTACATTTGGCTCATTTTTCTTATTTGTTTCTGATAATGTACTTGTAGTTAGCTGAATACTAAATGAGATTGTCATATGCCAAATTAAGTTTAGTTTGGTGATGAAATTAAAATCGGAAAATGTTGTATAATGGATCCCATGCATTGTTCAGTACCTGCAACTCTGCAAGTGCCCCCCATTCCTCTACCATTTTAAGGGAAATTTGAAGTAGCGTTTCCTCTCACATATGAATATGAAGAAAGCATAAAAAAGGAGAAAAAAGTAAGTGTAGTTTGAATAAAACAATTATGAGGTTTTCACGATTCCTAAATATGCATGTTAAGTAGTTTTATAACTATACCAGAAAGTCTTCTTGTTGTGATTGTAGAAATTATTTTTTATTATTATTTCTCACACTTTTTTTTTTTTTGGCCATATATTTTATTTCTCACACTTATGAAGCACTAAAATGAATGCATCTATTATATGCTTTGCGATTTGATATATATATAAAGCTGAGGATTCTCAAAACAGATGATGAGGGGAATCCTTAAACATGGCAAAATTACTTTTCCATTAGAATTGAAGTTTTTTGTGTTGGGAACCTCAAACATGCATGTGCTGGTATATATATATATATATATATATATAAGAATTTTTTAAGACGTGAGCATCCACAGAGACAATGATCATGATATGGGCTCTTGTCGATAGTCACCATGAATCATGGCTGTGTATGTTCCCTATCTCTGCAACAAGGCTATACTCGAAGTAGTTGTGGATAGGTTCTCGCAATTAAGTTTTCTGGAAAGTGAAAGACGTTGAGCCTTCGATTTATACCTGTCACGAAGGAACCCTTGAATTTGGTATCCAACTGTTAAGCCCCACGTAGAATAATGGTTACATACACAATAATTTGAGTAATCTTTCCCTTATCATATATAGTTAATTAGTGTTTTATGATTTAAGTATAATTTCAATCTGAAGTTGGGGAGTGGAAATCCACTATATATTCATTTGCAGTAACGATTGCGTTATATTACCTACCTGATTTCAATTTTCAATATGTGGCACGCTTTTGTTCTGATTGGCTTCTTCCTAGTTTAGGTGATGATGAACGTAACCAGTGATGCTATACACACAGAAAAGGAAAGAAATGTCACCCTGATGAGAATGGCTGAAGCCAGAGACTTCGGTACCTTTTCCAAAAGTTGAGATTAATTGAATTTGTATATGACTAATGGTTTAGATCAGAGAATGATTGGATAGAGGAATGTTATGTGTAAAACATAAACTTATAATATTTTTACCTATATATAAGAAGGTAAATAAAATTGTGGAGTCCATGATAAAGGAAAATAGTTGCACACAATATTGTTATTTTTTTTGGTATATAGTATAAATATATTATAGATTTATGTTGTACACAAAATGTTTCTGTAATCCGATAATACCAACTGTCTAGCCAAGATTTTGGAAAACACACCTCAAATATAAACAGTGTTAACATATTTCTGTTTATCTTTTCTTATCTTTCAAGTAATTGACTGTGACACGCTTTCTTACTTCATTGACGGGATAATGTGCCAATATTGTCAGCCATTGAATTCTAAGGACACAACAGCTTTCAAATGCGTAAAGAACTAGTTACGTTTCTAAAGCTCACAGTTAGAGATACATTAAACAGTGAACAAAATAAGAATAGTAATTTAGGGAAAGATTGCGGGTCATTTTTTTCAATATGGTGGGGAGGCAAAATTTGCTATGATATGGGTTAGTTTGGTTAATTACATAGTTATGGTGTATGAAATCTTGCCAATGACAGAATTTTACGAAATCTCGCCAATGGCAAGATTTTACTAGTAAAATATTACTTTTTAATTCAAAACTTACCGACGGCAAGATTTGGATAATAAAAATAATATTTTTTTAAACGAAATCTTGTCAATGGTAAGATTTAAAAAATGAAAAATATTATTTTTTAAATCAAATCTTACCATTGACGAGATTTGCACACCATATTTATGTGAATTTCTGGAATTATTAAATTGATACACCATATAAAAAATAAAAAACCAAAGATTGCATTCACTAGTGGACACAAAAGGAACAAATGAAACATGCTATATTGTTAGCATTGCATGAAAAGCATATCATGATCATGTGAGCACCATCAATTTTATCAAGGATTATTCTTTCTAGTGTCGTGTTGTATTTAATTTAAGATATACACATCTATCTATCTTCCACCACCACGTTGTAAAAGCAGAAAATAATGCTACTATACAACAAAGGGAGAGAAAAAGGCCTAGTGTTAGTGCATCAGATTTCTATCATCCTTTTCCTTTAGTTCTCTTTTTAGTTTTCTGAGTTTTTTATTTTTTCTGTTGACTGGATTATTGTCTACGGCCCTAACTTTCCTTTGCTTCGGGATACAGACAAGTCTCTTCACGAGCTTTTATTGATCTTTTTCCTCTGAATTTAGAAGTTTATTCATCACGCATTTAAATTATTGAGAAAATGACCTCAAAAGAATATCAAACGACAAGTATTAACAATTTCAAAACTGCTTTACAACCGGGCGAGAAGTGGATATAATTTACATATGATAATTATTCTATTTCTTTCTTTCAATCACTTCTTTAATTTTTATTTGATCATAAAGGCACATTCTTTTTCTTTGACTCTGGCACTCATCTAATTGTGATTCTTTTTCGCCAGCGCGTGTTATTACAAATAATTGTAGTTTACATGCTTGTTAGGAATATAAAAGGTTGTCAATGTTAGGTTTTTTTTTTTCCAGAGTAAACACCTGAATTTATTCCTAATAATTTTATTACAGATAAATTAGTTCTTGATAAAAAAAATTAATATTAAAGTTTTTTACAATTATAAAAATAAAACATTATAAATCCCTGATAATTTTATTGATAAATAAATTGATCCCTAACAATAAAAATTAGTATTGATATCCCTCATAATTATAAAAATATGGCCCATAGGTCCCAACTCACATGGAAACTGTAAAATGCAGACATGAACTTTAATTATTGATCTATATAACACTCATTAATCCTAATCAACACTAACTAAAATATACCAATTTATTTTTATTTTTTATTTTTGTAAATTCCTCCCTGAAACATTTCAATATTTCACCATACCCATTATCAAGAAAGAAATCTTTAGACTCCAATTTACTGCTCTAAGAAAGGAATATGATTTGGAATTGAATTCCTTATATTTTATTACTACCTTATTCTAAGGTACTATAGTATTAATATCATAAATTCATAATCATTTTCCTAAAAGAGCACAATAATTGCATATTATAAAACAACACAATAGGTCTTATTTTTGTAATTGTGAGAGACTTTAACACCAATATTTTTTTTATCAGGGATCAATTTATCCATTAAAACAAAAAATGTCAAGCACCTATAGTACTGTCCTATATTTGCAATTGTACGGGACCTCAAACTAATATTTTTTGTCTGGGACCAATTTGTTCATTAATGAAATTATCAGGTACCTATAGTGTCATATTTTTATAATTATAAAAGATCTTAACACTATATTGTTTTTGTTAGGGTCCAATTTATTTATTGATGAAATTGTCAGGATCAATTTGAATGTTTATTTAATTTTTTAAAACTAAAATTGATGTAAAAGGTGAAAATTTTAAGGATTTAATTTTAATGTATTTTTATTGGTAAGTATATAATTTTATATAGTTTACTATCAAAACATATTTGATTTTATACGGATTATTTTTAAAATCGTAAATGATATTTTAACAACACTATAAGATGTAATTGATGAAAAATAAAAAGAGTTATATAGTAATAAAACATTAAAATTTAACTCAACTTTTTATTTAAAAATTTCCTCGTTTTTTCTTAGAAAATTGTATAATCAATTAACCACCTCAATAGATTTTATTACTGCTATAATGAAATGTTTTCACTCGTTAATAATCTTTAGGCGAGGCATGTTACCAAAATTCCTGCGATTCATTCATCCAAAAAACGAAAAAAGGTGAAAAATCCCACAGCATACCACTAGTATTCTACTCTCACCAATTTGGAATGATGATTATGCGTAGCTCACACATTATTATTAATTATCTGAAAGACGAACGTGTGACCTCATGATGCATCTACAAAAAATAATAAATTCCGTTCATTTTCATCAATTCGACATGTCAACATAAAAATGTAGTGTATCACAAAAAGATGCAAATATGGTGTTTTGTACAAGGAAGGTACTCTGCTATTTTACATTTATGAACATTAACTTATTGAAAGGGATCGCAATCTGTGAATAAAACTATTAGGAACTAACAAATCGAATAGGATAATTAAATTATTATTTTTATTTATTTTCCCGTCACTTGCATGTCCAAGTTGTACTGTACTTGAAAGGTACCAATAATTTTTCCACAAGGTTAAATAGTCGTGTGGAAATATATGATCGTAAGAAATAACGAAATGATTATTTCGCCCTTGATTTTACCACTTGGTTGTTGCAACCGCCGCACACGAAGAAAAAGGAATGAGGACTACGGTGGCGGGTGGTCGTCGTTTTCCAACAAGAGAAAGATGATTAATTTTTGGTTTTATATGAATGATTTATCATTATTATAAGGTTACCTTGTAGATGGGGCAGATTGGGACTCCACTCATTTCCTTTCCGCATTCTTTTTTCATCTCTTCCGCAACTACCAAGAGGCCCCAATTTTATCTCATCTTTTTTCATCACTGCGACTTTTCAAAGGTCCCAATTGCACTTGTTTCAGTTATAGCAGTGTTCTACTATAAAACCACAATTCAATTCACATTATTCATTCCCCACCCTCTCTCTCTCTCTCTAGACTTATTGTCACATTAATTCTCTTCTCTATAAAATCAAATACACCCACTTCACTTACTCATCATAAAGTGAACATTGCCACCGCGTGTGTGCCTCATGATGGAGTCACACTCATCCAAGCATCATCATGTTCACGAACCAAACCACTCATCACCAACAACCACAAGGCTCTCCCTGTTGATCTCGCGACCGAGCACGCCGCCGGAGGATCCCCTTCCGCCGCCACAGACGGCGGTGTCGGTGCCTTTCGAGTGGGAAGAAGCACCCGGGAAGCCAAGGAAGTGCCACAGCCAAACAGAGCCCAAGAACAAGGACGACAATAGAACCTTGGAGCTGCCTCCGAGGTTGTTGTTCTTAGAGGCCAACAACAACATGGAGGGGGCTTCTCCTACGACGGTGTTGGCTGGGCCTTACGTGGGCCGGGCCATGTCATTCACGTCCTCCTATAGGACTCCCCGGGAGTATCGGGTTTCCAATTTTGGGTCCGCCAGGTGGAGCAGTTCCAAGAAGATCGCCGAGGACGATCCTGAGGGCAGTTTTGACTTTTCAGGCCATGGCACTACTAAGCCTAAGCCTAATAAGACTAATGTGAAGATCGCAAGACGACACAGCTTCTTGAGCCTCTCGCACCAGTCCAAGGGAAGCTCACATTTTTGGGTGAGTGTATGTCTAATTGATAATTAGTCTCAGTTTCTCGCCCTTCAACACACGGTTGTTGATGCATGAACAAATTAAAATTCAGTGAGTCCACACCTACTTCACTAAATGTCTATTCTCCATGTATAATTCTTTAAGCTGAAAACTAAAGTATCCTGAAAATATAATTATAATTCTTTAAGCTGAAAACTAAAGTATCCTGAAAATATAATTATTGTTGACAACAGTTGTTATCTCTGTTATTTGTTTTTTATATTTCATGGACATTACTATGATACGAGTCTATAGGAAGGTAGGTGAGTTAAAAAATAATTACTCATCATTCTATTAGTCACCAAACATGCACAGCATATTTCTTCCCCAGCAGGTTTTGAGTGTGTTTAATTTTTTTTATATTTTTTTTTCCTGCTATAACTTTTCTGTGCTATATATTTTAGATGGTTGAAATATATCTGCCATATGAAATTGAGTGTTAGTATATAATTCCTCGAAAGGATGATGATAATTGTGATATATAGCATGATATGACATTCCACCCTTTCTAAATTATACATGGATACAATAATTTAGAATTTAATTTGTATATATATCTCCATTCCATGTCCTCTTTTAATTTCCTTATACATGTGGACAATTTATTTTTCTATAGATCCTCGCATGTTGTCTGAATCATGCATAATGCGTAGAAAGGCATATATTACTACTTTATTATTAGATGTAATAGATTAATGGATGAAAAATGAATTATTATTATATTTAATGATGATGAATTATGTATCTTAAAAATATTTAATTTTAGGTGTTAAAATAATATTTTAAATATATAAAGCTGTAAAAGAAATGTTTGACCAAATTTTTGTTTTGGTGTCATGACCAAAAAATATATCTATACTATTAATAAAAGGGATTAAGATGAGTAACCACTTTTTTAATGTCTCCTTATTCTATTGAAATTTATTTTCAAATTCATTTGCCACTATCTCATTTATCTCCCTTCTCCATATTTTTTTTTTATGTAACTAACATCTTTTTTAGTATAATAAAATAATATAAAAATTAAAAAATATTTAATTTCTATTAAATATAACATCAAATAATTTTGTATAAAATTATACATTTCACAGGAGATTAATCAGGATACAAGCTAAAATCTTTTATTTTTTCCTACATATAAAAAGAAATATAAAATTTTATATGTCATTAAATACTTGATACTATCACCAAAATTAATTTATTCCTATATTTCTACCTTCATATTTATAGACTAACACTGGTCCATAAAGGGCTACACCTACGGTTATGATGAGACAATTTTTCGTTACTTTTTGTGCATAATGAATTTAGAAACACTGAGGCTAAAAAGACAACCACGTTTGGGTACCGAAAAGCTGGACTTTCACTTCATGACTACAGAAAAAAGCACCGACTGCTGTAATAATAATAATAATTTTATTGATTTATTGATGATTCGGCGATGTTTTGATGTCTTATCGGGTAATAATTTTGGTAACTGCAGGCAAGCATTTATGAAAGCTTTAAGCATATGGTCCCATGGAGGCGCAGGCAAGAAAAGCACAGAAAATGGGCTTCCAAATTTGACACTGTTTGATCTTTCATCCGTTTTGCGTCGTAATGGCTGTGGGCTCTCATGTCATCACCGCATCAGCTCAGAAGTATCTTATTTTTTTAGTAATATCTAAAGTGTTGTATTTACTTCATAGCAAATGATAAATTAAATGTAAACAAATGCAGATCTTTAAAAGTAAGATACATAACTGTATAAGGTGTAGTTATTTTCCAACTGCAGGGGTCCTTATTCACCTTCATGTTATCATTGGGATTTTGTACAGGAGGAATATATTTACTTTTTAATTAGTTATTAGAATGATTTGGTGGTGCATATTACTTCAAAAAGATAATACTTGTTTCATACGCACAAATTTTTTTCTCTAATGATTTCTCTTGAATATGATCTGCCTCTTGAATGTCATTATGTCACAAATAATGTAAACGATCCAAAAAGTTAAACAAGTAGTTTATACTCCATAAAACCCAATGTTGAATTGCTTGATTATTAACTAATTCTATTAGTTGAATGCGTAAGTAAATTATATTTCTACAAAAAAAAAAGTTTAAATCTTGGAAACAATACAATTATTGCTTGAAGGGCGTCTTCGTTATAAATTATAAATAAGTTAATAGTGTCTACGCGATCACTTATAAATAAGTTCAATCGTTAGGCTTTACATTTCAGAAAAAGTTATAAATTATTTTATTTATGTTTCAAAATTTTTAAGCTAATGAAAAGCCTTAGTTATATTATACAATTATATTCTGGTTTGTTTTTTTTTAGCTTTGTTAAAAATATATATATTATGCAGTGATAAGTCAGTTTCTTATTTTCTAGTAGTATGATATGAATAATACTAGCGTTAAATTTAATCTACAATGTTTAATGATTATTTTTGTGACATAAGTACTAAAATAATGTTTTAATTATTTGTTTTTTATTAATTTAATTTGTTACACTTAATACTGTGTAGAAAAACTTCTTTCAATCCTTTCGCTTTTACGGTTAGCATCATTGAATTAAATAACATCCCAGGGTCAACATGTGCCCTTTCACCGGCAATTAAAGCTAAGACAAAACTTCACATCGAAGGTGAAAAAAAAGGACAAAGAAGCAAGAACCAAAACTAAAACTAACAGATAGAGACTTCAGGAGAAAAACGAAAACCAGGATGTAACTCTACTTGACATCCTGAGTAAAAATTATTTTGTCATGGAGATTATGTGAAAGAATAGCAATAATATGAAATTTGGGAGAAAATTACAACCATTATGATGTGTTAAATCTCACATAATGCGAGCTTATGGACACAAAAAAATGGCTACTGACTTTGAATTGTACAGCATGTGAAGAGAGGAATCTCTACACCCCTGCAGTGTCGGTTGGAGGAATCTCACATGCTATTTTCTTCTTTGGTAAGATGTGTCACCTGTGAGACAATATTCATTGTTAAAAAAATAAATTGATAACACAACAATTTCATGGGAGTATATGTAATACTCGGTGTACATGTGTCAATAGACAAATTCTGTACAGCCTCAAGGTCTCCCGAGACCCACCCATGTTGTTGGGTTTGGGATTTTCGCTACGTCTGGAGCCTACACCTCCTTGGAGGGCTATATGATAGAGTTACATTCTTGGGGATCAAAAGTCCCGGTAATTGCTCTCCAAATGAAAATAAATTGAAAAGTGATTTTTAATGAATTTTAAGAAACCTCTAAATGCTTCGTTTTTAGCTCACAAGTTTAGAAAATTGTGAAAATTATCGAAATTGAACTAAAGCTAAAAAAATTAGATTTTGATTGGTTAGGGTTTTAATTTTTTTGAGATTTTATTTAAATCTAAATGAGGAGGTATTTTCTTATTTACATTTATGTTTAAAGTAAATAAGTGAATATAGAGAGACCCATATCCTATAGCGGTCACAATATGCGAATTTAGTAGTTTGGGTGGTCTGATGATCGCTATGGCAGTCCAGGACCACTATAGCGGTCGTAATTGGACAGTCGGGCACGCGAGGACGTTTATGACTACTATAGTGGTCATATAACGGTCCCCTGATGCTGAAGCAAAACGTCACCGTTTCATGTAAATGAACTCCTTACCCTCTTTTAAATACTCCAAACTCAGGATTTTCATCCCATTTCCACAAACCCTCTCCCCCAAACCCTGATTTTTTCTCTTTCTCTCATCCCACTCCAATCCTCATCATCCAAGCTTCAAAGGTAGGCGATATTGTTGGATTTTGTTCTCATTCTCTCTATTCTTTCACAATCTTGAGTTGGGTATTGTTATTGTCCATTGTTATTAAGTGGGGTTGCTTCCTCAATATTGTTAGGGTTATTTTAGAGCTATCTAGAGGTTGTTAAAGTCTAATCTAGAGTTTATGGTTACTTTATGGCAGTTGTTGGTGCCATTACAAGCTCTCAAGATCAAGGCGATGATGACCACATACTCTCGACTCTCAATGGTGAGTAGGTTCAAACTTCTGACCTTATTTTTAGTCATTATAAGTATGTTTATGCATTATGATAGCTAATATGAAATAGATATGTGAATATTATTTTACACATGATGTCAACATAGCAAGAACTATGATTTTGTTATAATAGCATGAAGAAATATGTTTTAGAAAACCATGAGACCATGATTATTATGTTATGTGCTATGGAAAATATTTTATATGTTTGAGAAAGAATTTATTAAAAAAATGTATGATTTAACGATGTTTATGAAAACGTCAAACCAATATTATAGTTCTACAATATTACTACATTAAAGAGATTTCAGAATATTAAGTTTAATTATTAAAAATAGATATAAACTAGAGAATGATCTAGCTTTGAATAATTATGTTATTTGATTTCAAAGTTATATGATTTAGAACCCCAGTATTTTGAACTATAATATTAGAGTTATCAAGTATATGGAAATATATTAGCATAAGATATGAATTTAAAACTTCGGTTTTATGGTATCAAGAGGTATGGAATTCACTATGATTCTTAGCAACTGCCAAATACATAGTCTATGGGCTTGAAATCAAAATGCCTACAAGCCATGATCCCTTGGGCTTGATTTTTACAGTCACAGTTATGCTAAAGTCAGATTGTTAGAGTTATGAGTCCAGAACTCTTAGAGTATTAATAAGAATGTAGGGGGCTCTTGTTCGTCAGGGACTGAGCACCCATTCTTCTGATTTAAATGATTTTATATGTATTCAAATATTTATAATTTTAAGAACAGAATAATTATATAAAGTTTTAAACCCAGAAAAGAGCCAGAATAGAGATCTAGAGAAATAACTAGTTTTTATGATTTAGATATTAGACGGTAGCTATAGAGAAACAAATAGTGAGTTGACAGTTGGGAAAAGCGATCATTAAACTTGGTACCAAGTTGTCCAAAGAACAATATCATAAAGCATAGAATGAAACCTAGTTAGGTGTTCGCATTAGATCCCCAGTGAGGTTTGTGTTTGACACTCGTGCAGTATAGTAGACGTGTTTAGTGTGGTGAGGTCCGTGTGTGGCACCCACTAAAACAAAACCTTGAGTTCCCCAGTGAGGCCTGTGTCTAGCACTAGTAGAGCATAGAGGACAATCTCATTTCTCTATTAGAATACCGTTATGTATGTTTTCAAGATTATTTATGATTTAATAGAATAATTGATTTAAGAGCTATTATGTATATGTATGGAAAATGATTCTTGTTAGAGTAAGAAATCAGATATGTTTTTTCTATGATTTTATAAATATAGAGATATCTTTTCTATATAGTTATGGATATGAATATCAAATAGTTTATGATTGTTGCATGTATATTGTTTATATTCCTTTAGTTGTCCCATGTGAGTGATAGGTGAGAGCTCACTCATTAAGGCAGTTGACTCACCCCTCACCCTTCTTATCATAGTTGCAGGTACAGACATCATCTAATTATCGATCCAGTAGCCGCAATTATCCCTTGTTGAGCTTTACATTGCTGTAAAGCTTAGTTTATGATTTTGTTAGTTTTAAAATGGCTCTAGTAGTTTTGCAGGCAGGATTCGAGCCACGCATGTATTTTGAGATGTTATAGTTATCTTAAAAAATTATGTATTTTTCTATATGTTTCAGAGTTTAGTAATGTATTTTAAAATATAGACTATACTTAGAGATTTATGTGATAAGCTAGTGATAATGAATTTATGATTCAGTCTTTAAGTCTTAACTAAATTTTAGGGCATGACAAAAAATGTTTTGGATTTGTACATGTAAATACATCAGTTTTGTGGATTTAAATATTATGTTTTAATTAGAGAAAATGATAAGGATTTGAAAAAAAAAATTGTATTTTAAGTATGATATTATACTACTTTATATATTTAGAGAAATACGTCACCCAGTAGGCTTATGTGAGGATGAGATTCCTTATGTGCCGATTACATTCCCAAGTCGAATCGTGATAGTATATATCGGTGAGAGTTTGTCAAAATATTGTAAGTTAATTTTTATTTTTCTATCAAAATATTTTTATTTTTTTGGATTAGTAAGTTGGAATATAATAAGTTTTATTTGATTTTTATTTGTTACGTATTGGAGTTTATTGGAACTCACTCTATCCCTTATATTCTAATTTTTTAATAAAATTAAAAATATTTAAAATTAGTTGAAAGGATTTTAGAATTATATAAGGAATCATTCTATCATTTTATTATTAGATAATGCAAAATTATTATTTATTACATGAAAGTGAACTGCTGAAACCTTATCACTTATTCATGGGGCCACTTACGTGTAGATACATGAGCATTTACAACAAGCTAGATTTCAACACGTTTTGCAAACTTACCAAATGAGGCTAAACAAATATCTTATGAGCGCATTAGTTGAAAGATGGAAGCCAAAAACACACATTTTGCTTTTCTTGTAAGGAGTGTTCAGTGACATGAGAGGATATCACGATTGTACTTGGGTTTCGTATCGAAGGTTTACTAAAGAAATCATTACTAAAATAAACGAAGACAAACTAACAAGCTATTACAAACAAGTCAAATAAATCATTACAAAAATAACATGAAGGGAAACTAACAAGCTATTACAAACAAAATTTCTAAGAAATCATTACTAAGATAACATGTTTCTTACATTTAGTGATTAATATTTTGCGTCTTCTTTAAAATAGTTACATCAAAATACCGATGCTCTTGAAATAAAGATTGGTACATGAAAATATAGGAGACTCAAGTTCATTTAATTAGTACTTATGTATTTGCCTTTTTCGGCTTATTTATATTTACTTCGATAAGACGAAAGTCATCATTATAAACGGAAACAAGCAGAGCATCATATGGATACAAATGTCAAAGCCTACAATGTAGTAGAACCAAGATTATTTTTCAGGGTCAATAGAATCGTAAAGTCACTATTGCAGTGTTTTAGTTGACCCGTTAATTTCTCGCAGAAATTCTGCAGCGGGTTGCACGGTTCAAATGTTTTAGCATCACAAGCAAGTATGTTTTAAAGTAAATAAGTGAGTATAGAGAGACTCATATCCTATGGCGGTCACAATATGCGAATTTAGTAGTTTGGGTGGTCTGATGACCGCTATGGCGGTCCAGGACCACTATAGTGGTCATAAGTGGATAGTCGAGCACGCGAGGACATTTATGACTACTATAGTGGTCATATAATGGTCCCCCTGATGCTGAAGCAAAACGCCACCGTTTCACGTAAATGAACTCCTTACCCCCTTTTAAATACCTCAAACTTGGGATTTTCATCCCATTTCCAAAAACCCCTCTCCCCCAAACCCTGATTTTTTCTCTTTCTCTCATCTCACTCCAATCTTTATCATCCGAGCTTCAAAGGTAGGCGATATTGTTGGATTTTGTTCTCATTCTCCATTCTTTCATAATCTTGAGTTGGGTATTGTTATTGTTCTCCATTGTTGTCAAGTAGGGGTGCTCCATCAATATTGTTAGGGTTGTTTTAGAGCTATCTAGAGGTTGTTAAAGTCTAATATAGAGTTTATGGTTACTCTATGGCAGTTGTTGGTGCCATTACAAGGTCTCAAGGTCAAGGTGGTAGTTACCAGATATTCTCGACTCTAAACGGTGAGTAGGTTCAAACTTCTGACCTTATTTTTAGTCATTATAAATATGTTTATGCATTATGATTGCTAATATGAAATAGATATGTGAAATAGATATGTAATATTATTTTGCACATGATATCAACATAGCAAGAACTATGATTTTGTTATAATAGCATGAAGAAATATGTTTTAGAAAACTATGAGACCATGATTATTATGTTATGTGCTATGGAAAATGTTTTATATGTTTGAGAAAGAATTTATTAAGAAAATGTATGATGTAAAGATGTTTATGAAAATGTCAAACCCGCATTATGGTTCTACAATATTACTACATTAAAGAGATTTCAGAATATTAAGTTTAATTATTATAAATAGATATAAAATAGAGGATGATCTAGCTTTGAATAATTATGTTATTTGATTTCAGAGTTATATGATTTAGAACCCCAGCGTTTTGAACTATAATATTAGAGTTATCAAATATATGGAAATATATTAGCATAAGATATGAATTTAAAACTTCGGTTTTATGGTATTAAGAGGTATAAAATTCAGTATAATTCTTAGCAACTGTCAAATACATAGTCTGTGGGATTGAAATCAGAATGCCTACAAGTTGTGATCCCTTGGCTTGATTTTCACAATCACAGTTATGTTAAAGTCAGATTGTTAGAGTTATGAGTTCAGAACTCTTAGAATACTAATAAGAATGTAGGGGGCTCTTGTTCGTCAGGGATTGAGCACCCGTCGTTCAGATTTAAATGATTTTATATGTATTCAAATATTTATAATTTTAAGAGTAAAATAATTATATAAAGTTTTAAACCCAGAAAAGAGCTAGAGTAGAGATCTAGAGAAATAACAAGTTTTTATAATTTAGGGATTAGACGGTAGCTATAGAGAAACAAATAGTGAGTTGACAGTTGGGAAAAGCGATCATTAAGTTTGGTACCAAGTTGTCCAAAGGACAATATCATATAGCATAGAATGAAACCTAGTTAGGTGTTCACATTAGATCCCCAGTGAGGCTCGTGTTTGGCACTCATGGAGTATAGTAGATGTGTTTAGTGTGGTGAGGTCCGTGTGTGGCACTCACTAAAACAAAACCTTGAGTTCCCCAGTGAGGCCTGTGTCTGGCACTAATAGAGCATAGAGGACAATCTCATTTCTCTATTAGAATACCGTTATGTATGTTTTCAAGATTATTTATGATTTAATAGAATAATTGATTTAAGAGCTATTATGTATATGTATGGAAAATTATTCGTGTTAGAGTAAGAAATCAGAGATGCTTTTTCTATGACTTTATAAATATAGAGATATCTTTTCTATATAGTTATGGATATGAATATCAAATAGTTTATGATTGTTGCATGTATATTGTTTATATTCCTTGGTTGTCCCATGTGAGTGATAGGTGAGAACTCACTCATTAAGGCAGTTGACTCACCCCTCTCCCTTCTTCTCATAGTTGCAGGTACAGACATCATCTAATCATCGGTCCAGTAGCCGCAGTTATCCCTTGTTGAGCTTTACATTGCTGTAAAGCTTAGTTTATGGTTTTGTTAGTTTTAAAGGGCTTTAGTAGTTTTGTAGGCAGGATTCGAGCCACGCATATATATTGAGATGTTATAGTTATCTTAAAAAATTATGTATTTTTCTATATGTTTCAGAGTTTAGTAATGTATTTTAAAATATAGACTATACTTAGAGATTTATGTGATAAGCTAGTGATAATGAATTTATGATTCAGTCTTCAAGTCTTAACTAAATTTCAGAGCATGACAAAAAATATTTTGAATTTGTATATGTAAATACATAAGTTTTTATGGATTTAAATATTATGTTTTAATTAGAGAAAGTGATAAGAATTTGAAAAAAAAAATTATGTATTTTTCTATATGTTTCAAATAAATCATTACAAAAATAACATGAAGGGAAACTAACAAGCTATTACAAACAAAATTTCTAAAAAATCATTACTAAGATAACATGTTTCTTGCATTTAGTGATTAATATTTTGCGTCTTCTTTAAAATAGATACATCAAAATACCGATGCTCCTGAAATAAAGATTGGTACATGAAAATATAGGAGACTCCAAGTTCATTTAATTAGTACTTGTATTTGCCTTTTTCGGCTTATTTATATTTACTTCGATAAGACGAAAGTCATCGTTATAAACGGAAACAAGCAGAGCATCATATGGATACAAATGTCAAAGCCTACAATGTAGTAGAACCAAGATTATTTTTCAGGGTCAATAGAATCGTAAAGTCACTATTGCAGTGTTTTAGTTGACCCGTTAATTTCTCGCAGAAATTCTGGAAATGGTTGCACGGTTCAAATGTTCTAGCGTCACAAGCAAGACCCACATTTCTACGCCGTTAGCTATTCGGTCCATTGTGAATAATCATGCTAGCAAAAGCAATTATCTCTCATTCTCTCCCTTGCTTGCTTTCTGAGAGCAGTTGTGCGCTTTGTTTGACAAAGAGACATAAATGTATGCCTACTTGTTGAAGAACATAGCTAGCTTTCGCTATTTCATTTGACCAATCAATAAATACTTACGCAGTTGCATTCTAATAATTGCATTAGCTGGTTTCCAAATGCAAGAAACTTGTTCATATTACAGTAACTAATCAATTAATTAATAATACTTGGAAGGAAGCCCATCCATTGCACCGCTAGTATGGTAGAGAAATAAAAAAAAAAAAAAAAGACTCTGATGGGGCTGCCTACCTGTCTGTCATTTTCCCTTGTTGAATTCTCACCACGTGGGAAGATTTTGTTTCATCTTCATTCTTCTCAGGGAAATAGCTGATACTAATTATGAGATTAATGAATAGAGTACTTATGTACGCTGCACTAAATAATGAATGGTATAAAATTCTGACCTTAATTGTGTATTTTAATACTATATATCCTATTATACTTGTGTTTGATTCGTCAAACAAGCTTCAATGTTTCAAACTAACGTATCAGACTAACATCGACATAATTATTAATTAAGCACTCCAGGATGTTAATAAAATATTTTACATCGATCAAAAGTCAATTAAATTGCAAATGAAGTGTCAAGTGCCAACAACACAGCGCCCTTGGGCCTCGGGCCTCGCGCCCCGCCGCAGAAACATTAGTCAAAGATAACATTTCTCAGCCCTTTTTTCGAGTTTTCTCAACTCAAACACGTGCCCAAAAATCAACACAAAACAGCGGGCCCGATCATACTGAAGCCCAATTGTACTTTGATCTTTATAAATATCATCACCTATTTGTAACCAAAAAAAAATATCATCACCTAATCTTATAAATTAATAATAGGGGAATAAACATAATAATAATAATAAAAAAAGAAACTATAAGCCAAAAACCAAATGGCCTATATTTACGAAGTAAAAAAAAAAATGTATTTAAATAGGAGAATAAGGTGTCGAACAAACATAATCTAATCTGTTTTACTATTTAGTGTATTCGTTTTTAAATTTTTTAAAGCGAATACCAAATCAAAATTTTGCAGAGTTAAAATTAAAACTTATATCTACCAAAAAAAAATTAAAACGTATGCCTCTTTGCATTGTCAGCTAATCATCTAATCGCGTCATTTTTATAACCAAGTGCAAGCACTTCCAAGAAATATCTTAAGCAATTGGTTCCATGGAGCCGCCGGATGCAGCAAAATAACCTGGACTCAGTAACACGGAGTGTCTCTGGTGTCGTTGACTATTTGTCCACAGTAGAACACAAATGGAAATTTATGTATTACATTGAACCTTAAAAATGGGATGTATTCAGTTATTGTGAATTGATTCCACCTTATCTCTTACGCTCCAGAATTGGAACAAGAAGTTAAATCCAGAAGAATTAAACCTAACCCAAGTCAATTCTGAAAAGTATGACCAATTGTTCTTGCTTCCCTTATCGAGGCAAAACGCGTTGAGAGAGGGAAATATAACTATGCAACTCAAAATAGCAATGAGAAGGAAATTTCATCGCTGGTTCCGTTCTGCAGCTAGCAATTCATTGACGAGGTTAATATGGAATCACCCTTTTCTAGAGAAAACACTTTATTGAAACCCTGCCTCACTAGACTTGCAAAAAAAGGCAAGCATTGTGGTCAAAGTAGCTTTTCTATTCTATAGAACAGGGCTAATATTATCTACCAATTAGTCATTTGTAGTGAACTTTCCTAAATTTCCTTTACTGTAATCTGCAAATTCAAGGCAATGGCCATCAGGGTCAAGCTTGGAGTGCCAAATATCTTCTCCTCTTGTAATTAGCTTTAAAACAAGCTTGCCTGAGCTTCTTGGTTTCTTCGGTGAGTTCAATCCCCGGTAGTTTCTCCAGCATCTTCTGGTGTTCCTCCAACATAGCAACCTCGTTTGACAAACCCATCTCCTACAACACGGTAACAAATACACTTTCAACCGCTGAACACACTACTATACCACAAACAATTAAATGTCCCAAAATCAATTTTATCATCTCGAAATCATTACCATCCAAAAGGGTACAAAATTTAAACAACTAGAACCATATTTCTCCGTGTGGGGTCCTACCTAGTCCTACAGTTGTTTAATGTTGTTTACTATTGACCTATAACACAGAATTCTTTGAATAAATAATGAATAATATACAAAGAGAATGTTAGTATTTTCAGGTTATTGGAATGTGTGTGTAGGTGGGGCAGAGAATAACATAGTTATATCAAAACAGAATACAAAAATATTATTCAAATAATTAAAAACGAGTGTTCATTTTTGGAACATATACTCCATCATTGTTAAATATGACGATAATTCTAACTCTCTCTACTCATTTATCACATTCAAAGATGATGGACTAAGTGTCTCAATTGAATATCCATTTTTAGATATTAGAATAACAATGTGCAGTGTAATATGATACCTTGACATTGTCGATGAGTAACTTCAGGCTCTTGATTTTTCTGTGAGGCCACCGCATGATGTTGAGTTCCCTGCACCTTCTCTTCAACAGGGTCAGTCCCACGTTCATTTCTTTTGCTGCTTCTGTTATTGGAACACCAAAATGCTTCTTTATCTCATCGAAGCCCAATTCACTCGTCCTCTTCTTCCTGCATCCACTCCTTGGAACTTCTTGAATCTGCTCCTCTGTCTCTTGTTTGATGCAAGTTAGAGACCTGCTTTCAATCTTCATGGAAGCCTCCCCAGGATCATTGTTGAAACCCTCAGCAGTGGGCAAAATAATGCTGAGAGGCTTTTGGTCCTCCACGAAATTTTCATCCAGTGGTGGGAGGTCGAAGTCGTTGAAGCTGAAGTTCTCGAGTTCTGGGAACTCGTTGAAGCAAAGTTGCTTGCTTTGGTATGGGAACGGCGGTGCCCAATCAAACTCAAAGAAATCGGGCTCTAATGGTGAAACGTCCATGATTCTGCGTAGCATTGAAAAAACAGAGAGTAATGAATAAAACAATGGAAAAAGAAAGAAACAAATCATTACACGAGACAAGACAAGAAAAACAAGAGAAAGGGATTCCTTGGAAATCGACCTCGAAAGTGGCCAGGAGAATGTTCCTTAAATCATTATAGGAAAACCTTTTTCTAGGTTGTTAAGAAAGGATGAACACATGATTATTGTAACAGAAAAAACAAACTTAGTAACGAACAAACAAGAAATGTAACGACTTTGCAAGTGAACAAAAGCAATGCAACAGTGAAGTGAAATGTTAAACCTCACTTACTGGTCAGTGTCACCGGTTTTTTGAGGAGAGGAGGAGAACCAGTTGGAGTTGAGTCCATGAGGAGGAATATTATCGTCAATGTTGGGAAAAGCATGTTCCTTGGAGAAGTCCATATCTGTGTGATCGAGACAGAGTTAGAGAGACCTGGCAATATTGGTTTGACTCTGAGAGTCCGAGGAAGTTGAGGATAAGAGCGTGCGTGTTTTGAGGGACTTGCGATTAAGAAGAAGAAAAGAAAATTAATGGGGGTTACGATTTTGCAGAGGAAAGTGTTGGTTTAATGTGGCATTGAATTGTGCGACCTATTGAGTGGCAAGTATAGACGGGGGCTGCATCATAATCATATGCATTTGATTTTGCATTAACGGGTGATTAACTCATTGATTAAGTGGGTGTAACCAACGAGGGTAATTCATTCATGCATCTGCATCACATATATATATACATATGCATATGCATGCCCATCTACATCGAACCATCGTAAATTGTCTTTTTTTTTTTTTTATTGAGTTATTGTGAATTATGTGGAAATGGCAAAACGTTAGGCAGCACTTTGATGTACACGTGTTATGTCTTTTTTTAGTGCATTACATGTGTTATGTTTAAGTCTTAATAATTAGGCCAAAAGTTCAAATTTACTCGTATATTATTGACTGGATTGATTGGACAATCTTTCTCTCTGGATAAAATTATAGAATTAAATTTATATTTATTAGGAAGAAAGTGGGTTACGTAAATTACCAGTACAGTGAATTGTACTCGTTTATTATTATAATGCAATGCGATCTAGTCCCAGAACAGAAAAGAAAAATGGAAAATTAATGTAGACAAAGATATAATTAAGAGCGTTACAGAGTTCCCAAGGCCTAGCTACCAAGAGTGCGCCATTTATCAGCGATAACTTCACATGTGTAACAGTTTCACCTTGGAAGTCCCAACATACAAAATTCAATCTTCAAGATCAGATCAGACTATCTTACAAGATAATCGACAACCCCATTCCATTTGCTTCTCTGCAATCCATTTTACCACCATGAGCTGCCATATATCTCTCATGCCTGTCTGTATATCAGTTTTGCCACTATAATGTTTATCCATCTTAAACTAAATAGGTGCCTATTATTGACCTCTAATTTCTACAGCACTAGAAAAGCTTGCATCCCCATATTACTTTTGACGTTCTGTCAAAGATTAAGTTGATAGCACTTTCCAGAGAGTGATCCCAATCAACCTCCATCCAATAATGTCCGTTAGTGTTTTTACTTTTTATTAGCCTGAAGAGTTAACCCGTAGTTATATATCTTGGTTGAAATGCAAACCGCTCATAGGTTACAGTACTTGTTATTAGAATTAGAATTTACAGCAAGCATGCATATTAACTTCATGAGTAATAATACTATTTCATAACAGTTCAATTAAAACAAGCAAAAGCAAAGAACGAGCGTGTTGCCTGGCTTAGTGCTAGCTCCTTGGGTATAATTTTGGCAAGGCAGTACGAACAAAAGCAAAAGTGCATTAAGGAAGACACAATTTCACATCTTCGATCAGCAAAAGTTAAAGCAGACAGGCTTTGTCAATTACTACCTCTCGATTCACAGAGTCAGTCTAGTGTCCTCATTGTCGGTGTGCGAAGGCCTCGCCACTTCCCCTATCCCAGGTGGTGACTCGCTCGCTCGCTCTCTCTTCTTCTTTGCTTTCTTTTTAATTTCTTTGTCCTTTTATTGAAGGCGCACAGTGCCACTCTCTTGTCATCTTGTTCCCAGCTTTTGGTCAGTACAGTATGGCTGTCGTCTGAGGTTTTTGCCCACTTGAGTTGAGGCGTAGTCATTTGCATGCTTCAAGTCTCCCCTTGGTGCAAATAATGTATCTCGTGCTCTACTTTCAGTGTTGAATATTGGAAGGTAAAAAATGGTAGTCCAGGAAATATGTCTAACTTCAATCCACAAAAGTGAAAAAAAATGAACGCAGAAGCAAAGAAATATAGCTTTACTACTAACTGGGGTTTGGGATCAAAATCCTGTTAAAGCATGACAATTGCAGATGCACCCAAACATACTATTTCCAGCGTTCGAG
>CM062349.1:39794528-39857292 GCA_031216105.1 Dalbergia cultrata | reverse complement strand
TAATAGTGTGTGGTGCGGTACTTAATTATCCCTTGCGAACTATAAAACACGATCTTTGGGTGCTCGTTCATTTCCTTCCTTTATTTCCCAATTTCTCCGTTGGTTCCCCAGTGTTTGGAGAATTGGAGTTAACAAGATACAGCTAGCTACTAGCTCAGTCAAAACTGGCAGGCGTCTTTTCCAGGGAAAAAATAAATAAATTTACCTCTTTTCCCCCTCAAATGATTTCAACGTCTCAACGTACAATTAATGTTCCAGCACTTTTTTCTTGCCACATTTTAGTGAAGTAGTGAATGATTTTTTGACTGTAAGAATTCTCCTAGCAAACGACTGCACTTCATTTTTATGAGAGGAGATCGAATTCCTAACCACATAATCCATACCACACATGATTAATGTTCCATCACTTTCTATTGTGTTGGTTTGTTTTGGAACAACTTTCTCTTCTTTTTTTTGGTTTTTTGAGGTACAATCAAATAGGCTTCTCGTTTAAGTCTAAAAGGCGTTTCCATAAGAAGCACCAACTACCCAAAAAAAGAAGGAAGCAGCCTATTGTTTTAATTAGAAGTGTTATCAGTTTAATTTTTTTTAAAATTATGTATACATGAATACATGATCTTCATTATTAGTTGAAAAGATAATTCAAAAGAAATAAAGGTAGTGCCCTTTATCGTATACAATAATTGTTGAAAGTTCTTATGATTATCTATCAAAAGACTACTTTTCAAAATATTAAATATTGTAAATTAAGATAGTTATAGGATTTACTTAGAATATACTGACAGTGCAAATAAATTTTACATATTCATTCAGTTATATAATGACACATTAGTAAATATAGTTACTTTTTCACTCCATTATTTTTACACTATTAGTGCATCAAAATTAAACCCATAGTTATATTTAACTAATTATTTTTGAGAGAAAAATATTAGCAATGCTTTTGTTGATGATGAACAAAAGAGAAGAAGTTGAAAAATAAGTGATTTATAATTTTTAGATAATTAATAAATTAGCCAGCAAACTAAGAGACTTTATTGAGGTGACAAATTTTTTAACGATGAAGCATTTAAGTATATCTTTACGATATATATATATATTATACTAAAAAAATTGTATAAATATTAAATTAAATTTTTTTGGATAATATCATACAAAAAAAAAAAACTCCTGTCTGATTTGAAGGCTGGCTAACATGCACCCATTATTTAATTTGGTGGATAAAGCAAAACTATTAAGAAAAGATAATGGAAGACTTTTTTGTGAAAAAAAAGGTACCACTTTGTGATTAAGTGATTTTTTTTTTTGTTAGTGATGAATAAAATTGTATAAAACATGGGAGAGAATTAAAAAAAAAAAAAAAGAGGAAAAATATTTTTTTTAAAAAAAGAACACTTGAGGATGAGGATGGGATTACGGAGAAACAAGAATCCACCGACAGTGCTGTGTGGGCCAAAGGGAAATATGGTAAAATAAGTTCAATGGTTGAACAATAAATGGCGAAAACAACGCAACGCCTTCTCCACTCGGCGCTGTTGCAACTTTGAACTTCGGTCTTTGAAAGCCTGAAACAGGGAGCGGGCGCATTTTGTACTCCGTCGTTTATACTTCAGAACACGACAACGCAAGTCGTGTCTGGGCCCTTGCATGTTTCACACTCCCACTGAAATGCCGTGTATACGATAACACCGCTTTTTTGTACTCCATCACTGTACTTGTCATTTTGCATCAAATATTATTTATAAGCTAAGATTGAATAATAATTATAATATTTCTATCCCGTTAATATATGAGTTTGATTTTAATTATATAATTTGTTATACAGCTGTCTAATAGGACTTTTCTCCGATATATTTACAGATTTTAATAGTATAAAAACATGCTACATGTCTCATTAAGTCAATTTATTAAAATATAAAAAATAAAAAATTCAATTATGGTTATTGAAAATAAAAGGGTAAGGAAAAACCTATCCAATTATATATTATTATAGAAGCAAAATAAGAATGACAGTATATATAAATTAAATTTTTAATAAACAATATATTTATTGAATATAATTTTGATATATTGACACAATAAAAATTTTAAACCATTATCAAATCATGTATTCTTATATCATCAACAATGATTGATTTTCATGTCAACTACTTAAAATAATATAAAAATATAATTTAATTTAATTAGATGACTATCAATATAACCAAATTAGAGTGCATCTATTTCAAATTTTGAAAAAAATGATTATGAAACATAAATTTTATATTTAATTGAAAAAAAGATGAAAACTACTTTTTTCCTTAAGCTATTCTTTTTAATTTCTACAAAAAAACTGAAAACTGATTTTTTTAAGATTCTAATTATTTTTTAAAAATTATTCAAATATACTAATAATTAATATTTTGGGTGAAAAAAGTAATTTTGAGGCTTCAAAATCTCAAACAAACACACCCTTAAACTCATTCATTTTATCTCAGCATATGTTGTATTTTGTTATTAATCTATTCTTACTTTAGTATATAGTTTTTATATAAAATCTATATTCATCAACTAATTATAACTTGCGACCTGTTTATTGTGCTTGACACGAATATGATCATATATATGCATACAAAATTGAACATTTTTCACCTGCATCAATAAGTAAATCACACGGGCTGGTCTCAGCATAAACGCATAATTTGTTGAATCGGACCAGTAGCATTGTCATTATTGAGAAGCCTTGAAGGAAGAAGCAAGCTTTACATATGATCAGTCTCAGCGAGCGCTTACTTAATTAACCTGTAGGTAGGAGTCTTTTATTTTATGATAGTCCAGCCTATGCACCGCAGATAACAAATTTGAGGTGAGAGCTCTTATAAGAGAGTTCAAATCCCCTTACTCGATTCTTAAAGAACTTACCTAGATAAAGAACTCAGCTAGTTGTTCACTGCGTTAAGCGTCGTGGTTATTTTGCCTTCTTAAATAACAATAAAGCTTTTCTAATCGGTGTCCCTGCTCTCTAGTCCCAGCTGCACTGGTTATAAGAATATAATAAAAGAAGGTAATTAAGTTCTTAAAGTTTTATTTTGGCTCCCTTATTTTAAAAACATAAAATACCATATTTCTCGATGCTAACATTTTCCATTTTAGGGTACATCATCCGTTTGAGAGTAATTATTATTTTTTGACATTTTTATATTTAAGAATATTTATCCGTGTCTAAATCTATATATTGTTAATTTTTTTTTCTTTTACTTATACCCTTAACATAAATATATTAGTTAAGTAATCATTATATTTACTATGATGAACAATAATAATCATAAAAAAATAATTTTATTAACTCATATAATTTTTTATATTTATTAAAATATTTTTTATTTTTCATAATATATGTATTGTTTATTTTTTATAATTATTCTAAAATGGAGAGAATACAAATTAGCAAAACTAACAAAAAGTGAGTTTTCCAAAAGATTATGGGAACTAGTTCCCATTATCATCTTCGTATATCAGGAAATCAAATTATCTGTTCTTTTTTCTAATTCACTTTCTATCTACTTAATAATATCTTGACATTTGTATAATTATGATATCATCTATATTTTTTTCAACCATCCATAATTTAAATATATGGCAAAGCTTAATTGAGAAAACAAGGAGTAAGACAAAAAAAAATGTTATTACATAATATATTACACAACTTGAAAAATGTTATTTTTTATTAAAAAAAAAGAATAACTATTGAATAAAATAATATGACCCATTTATATATATAAAAATTAACATGCTTAACAAATAAAGTAAGTCAATCCAACTCTTTAATAATTTTTTCTTTAATGATAAACATCTCACAGATTTTGAGTGTGAACAGTTTATAAAACCACAATTTTGATACAGAAATTGATATGTATAATAAACAAATTAGCCACGAATGGCAATTAAACAAAAGAATGTGCAATCAGGTGTCAAGTTTCATGGCGGTAGGAGACATGCATGGTGCTACTCCTTGGCCCAATCACATGATTTGTTGCATGACTTATGTTTGTCTATAATGACGTAGTGATGCATTATTATTTAATAATTTCGACACCCATATCATTGTCAGTTTATTAAAGATAATTTTAACTTAAAATTATATGATAGTATAAACAAAATTTCAGACAAAAACTTTAATTTGATCCGGCTGAAAATATCACTGCACTAATTAGTCCTTTGAAATATCAAAGTCTATATAATGATTTTCACCATTCAAAATGTGAAACATTACAATATGCAACTGCAAGATTTCATTTTCTAAATAATCTTTTACAAAGTCATCAGAGTGTCTTTTCATGATGGTGCCACATCTTATAGACCATGGTGATTAATTACTAAGTAAAAGGATTTTGATTACTGAATTATTACAATAATTGGTGGTAGGGTTGGGTCCTAATTAGAAACTAGGGAATCTTTAACTATCAACGAAATGTAATATTCTCGCCTATGCTTTTAAAATAGCTCAATACTATATATTGTTCCCCACATATATCTCATATTCAGAACAATCTAGCTCTAGCCTCCGCGAAAATGTATATTCTATAATTGATAGAATTCTGTATCAAGTTTAGAAATTGAAGGTTAAAGCCACCAGCTGGAGGTGATCCTTTCTAATTTGGTAATGTTTCTGTCTGCTTGTTTAATTTGTTTCTTGTACTAGGAGAAAGCAAACGAAAAATTAGGCATGGTTTTGAGGAGTGGACCGAATCAATCATTCAGACCAGTAGATTGGAGATGGATTCCCAATTCGGTCTGGTTATGCTAAAATAATTGGGCAAAACAAAAAAAAAATTATGGTCAACCCTTGATTTGAATTGAACTTTTTTTTTTTTTTTTGCTCTTAAAGAATCCAAATTTTCTTTGAATAAACAATGTAATTTTGAAATTAAAAAGAAAAAAAAATTGACATGGATTTGAAAAATACCACATGCATCACTACCGAAAAGGGAAAAAAAAAAAAAAACACAACCACATGCATGCTATACGAAATACATGCTGGTGGAAGCTTTTGTTAATAACTATACCAGCTATTATGTTATTAATTGCTCAATCAGTCATATATGACACTGGATTTGTCCAAAACATTATCTTAACAAATTCTTCGGTTAAGTCGGTGGCTGATAAATGATAATGGCAAAATGACTTACATAAAAAACAATACTCCAATGGCAAAGGGGGCGTTGGCTGGGGGCGCCTTATAGTGAGTTCTGTGAATGCAAGACGAACCGTAAATGACACTGCCATCTCCAATAACAGAAAATGACAAACAAAAGCTCATAAAATTAGGACAATTTGGCGGTTCAGCGGTCACCACCACTGTCAATACAACGTCTTATGGGCTGTATATCTGATGGACTGGTCACTAATTTCCATGATTCCCTGTTGTTATGTCTTCCACTTTTCTTCTATACCCTTATTATTTTAATTAAAATAACTAACTGAGAGTGCGAATGGAAAAAGTAATTAAAAATAAGTCCATCCAAATTTCTTGTAGTCGGTGTTGTACCGCTTCTATATCTGAATCCTGAAGTCATACGGGCAAAATACGCTAAATCCCACTCAGCTTGTTATTATATGTATAGCCACTATACAATTGGACACAATATTTTGTTTGAATTTTCCTAATACATCAGTGATTTTCGGCTAAAGAGAAGCTTAATATTATTTTTTTTCCCAGCTCAATAAAAGCGAGTTGAATGTTGAACAAATTTTATCTGGGTTCAAATCTGGGAGGCTCGCTTGAAATAAATCATACCGTTTATTACTCTAAATATCAAGGATTTAAGATTCCATACCCAACATTAATATTCATTTCCATATTGGAATAGTAAATACAAACCAACATTTTTAGTTTATTCAAAAAGGGAAAAATATATATAACTTTTTTCTAAGAAAATAAATGAAATCACCTTTTTTTAGTAAGTAATGAAATCTTATTTTCAGCCCAATTAATTTTTTTATGTCCTAAATTTGAATGATACGACTTTTTTTTTTTGGTCGTGAAACTACTTACCAATAATATCTACCATTGATTTCTGATATGATTCCCAATACATTCTACATTTAAAATCGATAATTGTATGAAAAAGAAAACGATAACTGCATTTTATGCATCCTAGCTGCCAGCTAATTAATTCGCCAGAGGTTGGTCAAACTTTTTGGTGCTAAATAGTAAATAGCACCGTTCTTGCAACTAACTATTAAGTATTAATAGATTTAACATATACAAAATAAGATTAGTTTATTTTAAAGTATGATTATGACGTATTTATCCTTTGCTTCCCTTTCCAAAACAAGGAATCCCAGTCATGTTACTATAGAGTGAAATGAAAGAAGGAAAAGTGACAGTGACTCGGATCGGAACAAAATTCGATGCTCGAAAAGATAAATGGATTTAGTTAGGTGGGATGAATAATATGCCGTTAAACTTTACTTTAATTTGTGCCTAGTCATATCAAAATCCATTATCATATCCTGAGAAGTCTCAGAAAGTAAGGGAAGAAAAAAAAAAAAAAGAGAAGGAATCAAAATTCAAAAGCAATTTAAAATAATTTTGCAAGATGATTCAGGAATATGCACAAGACAAAAGTCGTGAAAACAACCTCCCGTCACTATTTATCTATAAAAAGGCCATCTATAATTAAAATATCCGAGAAGTTTGACAAGCCACAATTTTGTTGATCATGATATATGTATATATAGGGCTTTCGCCTTTAAGCGAGTATATAAATCTAGTGTGTATATATATAATCACATGTACCTTTAGTAGCATTTCCTATCTGCTGCAAATCGCCAAGATAAACCTGGATCGGCATTTGCTTTTCATAGCATTTAATCGTTTCTGGTGACAAATAAGATCGTTTCGGGAGAGGACATTATTGAATTTCAGGTGAAGACTATGGTATATTACATGAAATATAGTGTTTCACACACTGAATATTTAGCTACACTTTTCAATAAGTGTGGCTAAGTTTATGTGTTTTTAGCAATATTATGATGTCTTTATACTTTGCTTCCGTCTCCAAAACAAGTACTTGGAATCCCACTCATGTTACTATAGAATGAAATGAAAGAAGGAAAAATGAGAATGACTCGGATCAGAACAAAATTCGATGCTCGAAAAAATAAATGGATTTAGTTAGGTGGGATGAATAATATACCCTTAAACTTTGGTTTAATCTGTGCCTAGTCATATCAAAATCCATTATCATATCCTGAGAAGTCTCGGGAAGTAAGAAAAAAAGAAAAGAAAAGAAAAGGAATCAAAATTCAAAAGCATCTTAAAATCATTTTGTAAGATGATTCAGCAACAATGCACAAGACAAAAGTCATGAAAACAACTTCCTGTCCCGTCACTATTTATCTATAGAAGGAACCTCTTCTTTTGTATATTTTTCAAGTAATGGGATAAAAATAACTATATTTATTGATATGTCATTATATGATTTGATGAATATGTAAAACTTTTTTATACCACGTAACTAAATTTGCCAATTTCCTACTATACTGCAAATCACTAAGAAAGATGAACCTGGATCGGGATATACTTTTCATATCATTTACTCGTTTCTGGTGACAGGTAAGATTGTTTCAGGAGAAGACATTATTGTATTTCAAGTGAAGACTATGGTATACTAGATGAAATATAGTGTATCACACATTAAGCATTCAAAAGTGTAGCTAAGTTTATGTATTTTTGGCAACATTTTTTAACATTTAACCGTATTTTATAATTGTAGCAAAATTATTGGTGTGTATGATTGAACCTACTTTACTTGGTGTGCCATAGTTCATATGCATGTGGTGAGAGTTTTAATTAAGCTTACATTAAAAATAGTACATTTTCTATTGAGTAGTGAGTTTTATAAATTTCCAACACATTGACTGCATTAAAAAGTTCAGAAATGTACTGGTTTTTGTTCTTTAAAGTCACTTGTTAAAAAAATATGTAGAGCTCTGTTATTTGACCGCATATAATAATACAACTCATTATTTTAATCACTACAAGAAACACGCGATTCACGGATAGATTTTTTCAGTCAGTGTTATCGCCTGAAAACGTGAAATTCAAGCAAAATTTATATTTTGGGTTTCAATCTTTATTGATGGATTTTTTTGTCGCCATAATTCGCGCCAACTTAAGATGAATATGACGGGCGATTTATCAATGGATTTTTCTGTTAGTGACCATTATGAATTATTTTTAATGCAAAAATTTATTTATCAACCAAAAAATTCGTCAGTAATTATTATTAATTTTTTATTTTAAAATGGGTTTTTTCTGCCAATAAAATCAATTTATGAAAAAAAAATTTAAAAATTACCAATGGAAAAATTAGTTGGTAACTGTTAAATTTTTTTTTTTGGAAATTCAAAAATCTACCGATAGCTCCTTTAGATTATAAGAATTACAAACTAATTGTCCTCCTTACTCTTTCTCAACTAATCTCTCTTTCTTTTTCATCGCCAGGCAACCACCCATCGCCGTCGCACCCTGTACACCGCGCCACCGCTGACGCCCTTTCTATCTCTTCCAGTGTCTCTTTTTCTCTGTGCATCACCCTAGGCCCTGGCCACGCTGTCCCTTTATGCCCTGGCCCATTCCCGTGCGCCATCCCCCCAAGGCCGCGCCACCCTCCATTCTCTCTCTGCACTTCCCTCTGTCTCACTCTCTCTTTCTCCCTATCTCGTAGCCGTGGACCACTATGCACATTGCCGTCAGAACCGTGCCAAAGAAGCCTTCCGCATCAATCCCTTTCTCCGCAGATGTCCCTCTCTTCATGTCTCCCTCCATTCTCAAGGTAATAACATCCATGTTTATATATAGAATATTTAATACAAACTGATTTTAAAAGGATCTAGAACAGCAAGTCTGCTTTGGTTGTCATCTTTGTCTAGCTGTATTAAGTACCATATCAATGTTCTGTTATTATTATTACTTTGAAGGAGTCCATTCATACTCTCTTTGCCTGACAAGTAATTTTCTAGAACTAGCAATTGATAGCTAAGAGCATTTTTCTGAAGTATCCTACACACAACAATTTTTTACTTGTTTTTCCTTTTATTTTGTTCCAAACAGTTAGAATCATCTTGTAAAATGTTTGCTCTTCATTATATGTTTTATAGCAACTTTGTTGTTGTACATTCAACATTAATTGAATCATTTGAATAACTTTGAAGTGCATTTTCTCTTTTGATAGTTTGAGTACAATAGGATGCGCGTGAACACTGATGAGCTCATATTTGATCTTTAAAAAGATATAAAAATTATAAAGTTCAAACCCACTCCCTCCAAAATGCAGAAAAAGGAGGAGGGGGAAGTAAATTCGATGCTTTTTTAAGTAGATTTTAAACTAAGAACATCTCCAATATCTAGAATGTAATAGCTTCCATCTATTTAAAAGAAATCTAAAATTATTTCTAAAATTAAACAATGAACACTTTTTCTATGTATAGAAAACACATCTTTTTTTTTTTATCTATATATCATGATTGGTCATTAGTGACTTCAATGTATTTCTTTTGAAGTTATTAGTATTTCTTTTGAAGTTATTAATTTAAGTAATTGATTTTGTTATAGAACGTCGAATTCGATTAGAGTATTTCTTTGACAGATCATATTATTCTTTTGTCTCTTTCAAGGTAAGTAATTGTTTCTTCTCCTTATTTAATCACATTTTTGTTCGGATAGAGACATATTATTTCTAAGATAGAGTTGTAGGAAATTGGGATTGCATGACTGGAGGGAAGGACATAGAGGTCCTTCATTGACTTGTTTGCATTGTTTGCTGTAGAGATTGATTGTGTATCCGGAGATTGCATGATATGCATGTTGTGATGTTATAAGAGAGTGTGCTTCAGAACGATTTTAGGATCTTAAAATGTTTATTTATTTGTATTGTTCAGTTTATTTGACTAGACTGATATAAGTATACATTGAAATTAATTTTTTAGGATGTCTTAGTTTCAAGGGAGGTTCAATTGAATTTGTTTTTAATTTAAAGAGTAAAATCTTAATTTAAGGGGGGTGCTATCAAAATTTTATTAAGTTAAATAGCAAAAATTATTTACTTAAAAGATTGTTACTTTCAGGATATGGTTGGTTGAGATATATTTATAATTAAATAAAATTTTACTCTTCCAGTGATCAATTAGTGAGTGAACACAATGAAAGCGATTGTAGTGATGAGGAGGATAAGGAAGATGGGTTTGAGGATGATGTTGAGACTGAGAATGATGAAAATAGTCCTCAACTTTCAAATTAAATGTGATGTGTCTAGTCTCATACTTATTACATCTTTTTATTTTAAATTATCATATCATTTGATTTTTCATATATTGTCATTTCTGTTTCAAGTATGGCACCTAAAATGAAAAATAAGAACAGGGGGAAGAGTGTACTAAATAATCACACAATCACCTCTCTCACTTAGGCATCAACCATAGCTGCTTACACCTCCACTTCTAACCCTTCATACCACCACCTCATGCCTATTAGGAGAGACCTATGATACCCACTCCTGGTCATGTGATAGGAGAGGTGCCTTCACCTTGACCACCACTGGCAGATCTTATCCCCACCCCCACACACGACTCACAAGAGGGTGCTAAAAGCGGGATAGTTGGTGGCTCCTCTGTAGGGCAGTTAGGACATGGGTCCACAGGGGACGAACTGATAAAACTTGTATATGTCTCAGTAAGAAAATGTAAGTAATTTAATTTTTCAATTCATGAATCTTGTTGTAATAATTTGAACAATTTCTTGATATATAATAACATTGTTTTGTACTATTTACTATGTAGTTGGCATTTAAACACACGGGCTGTAACACCCTAAATCTTAACCCAAGACTACTAGTATGTACTTAGGTTAATCTTTAGAATATTACCTCTTGGTCTCATCTTTTCCTTAGAAAAATACTTGGCGGAAATATGGGTAAAATTTTTCTTTTTGGAATTTAAAATCAAAGTGAGAGCCACGCACGAAACTTTAAGGGGAATCATTGCGAAACATATAAGCAAAGCATAAGAAACACATCATGTTATGGGAACATCAACTGAAACATAGATATATATATATATATATAACGTGCCTACCCAAAGAGGCAGGACTATTTGATACATCATGAAGCAAAATAGAACTGAAACGCAATACAAGGAAATCATAAAAAAGCAAATACAAGAGAAACTACACCCATACCCATGTGCACCTAAAGTAGACAACCTCATATACAAAAGAAGGTTTGTCCTCTACTATGTGGCGTGTGTGTGCACTAACTACTACCCCTCCTATGACTACTCCTGGTCCGAATCTTTGTGGGGTCGAGTCGATCCACTGGCGAATCTCGGCGGGAGTGGTCGAGCGCATCATCGGGGCATGTCCACCGCGGCGAGGGCGCATAGATGGCCGTCGAGCCAACCTCGGCCGACCACTGCCTCCTCACTCCCAGCCCTCATCGGTGGAGGAGCGGGCCGAGCTCCAACCGCACATATGGGATGGCGGGTCCTCGGATGGGTCCGTCTCCAGAAATCTTGGGGCGCGGCACATACTTGGTACTCGCGTCTGGCCGATGTCTCGGGCTCCATGCGGAGGATCTGCTCATCGCGTGGTCTCGCCGCTCAAAAATCCCGTTATGACGGTGAAGGAGCAATCGGGGTGAAGCGGTAGCTCGGGACGGTGCGCGAAGGGTCGCCCCATGAACATGAATACTCCGACAAGGCAATGACCCTCAAAATGGTATGACCCGAAAGTCGGTCATGGTGCAGCTCCCATACCGGGTGTCGATGAAGAGTACGAACGCCGTCATCTCAAGATATGACGGAAGAAAAGAGAGAGGGAATGAGAATCTTTCTAAAAGAATTCTCAAGAGGGTTATCCCTACCTAGGTGTCATCGCCACATCCTCAGAACCTTGGGTTTATTTCTAAAAGGTGTGCATGCATACAAATTCCTTTTAAGTTGGTTTTTCCAAAGAGGTATTTTATCCAAGGTTCGTCATATTTTATAATGCGTCTTTATAACTTAAGGTAAATATACTAATGATATGAATGCATCATAAGGTAAACCAAACAATAGAATAACTAGGAAACATTATAACATTGGTACAAGTATAGTTTATGTGACATTGTTAACTTTAACTTTCATCTCTTGGGGCCGCCTAAAACTTCTCTAGGTTATGAGCTCATACCTTAACTAGTCGTCACTAGTTCTTACTTATCCTATGATAAGCGAAACATAAACATAATCCCGACTTAAAGTACGGGCTAGGGGGCAAATAAGGATCTCCTCTCTAGGATCATTTCCTCTTTGAAACGCTTTGCTAGCCACGTGGGCCTCGCAATTTGTCCGCTTTGGCAGGCTGCATCTACACATACCCTCACGGATTTGTCTCCTCCTGGGGTGCTCGGCGAACCGGTGTCACCCAGAGAAGCTGCGTCTCGATGTCGTGTCACATTTATATTCTCATAAGTATTAAATCACAATTACCTCATCATTTATCATATTCATTTTTATCATGCATTCTCATATAGCTTTTTCTCATAACATATATATCATCACATGAAACTTTCTCATAACATTCGTCACATAAAACTTTCACACAAACACCATCACATAGTCATATCTAACAATCATCCCCATAAGCTCATAGACATGATATGTTATAACTCATAGTGTTTTAAACTTCGATTCTTATGAGTCTTAAACTTGCAAATTAATTGTTCTAACATTATCCTTAACTTCTTCATACACCTATAGTTTGACAATTAATGAGTTATACAAATTTTATGCTCGAGAACTAATCCAAATGGCACTAAGCAGAATTTGGACAGCTTTATGTTTATGTGATTACGGAGTTCTAGAAATTACGGTTTAGATCTCTATCTCGCATTCTAAGTTATTGATCATCAACACCTAGTCTCTTGGGAATCTATAAGGTTATAACTAAGTATTTCTCACCTCACCCTATGGTCAAGAACATCTCTAAACCTCAAGAGTGCAGAAATCAAAATACTAACTTTACGGTTACCTAGAAGTCACAATAATGACCCTTTCTAAGTTCGGTTTGCTCCTAAGGCTTCAAGATTAAGTCCTAAACCAATTATGAGTCATTCCTACACATATAAACTAATTTAAAACCATGATTATTGAATCTAAACCTTGCTGGACAGAATCCAGAAAAATAATTCTTTAAGGGATCTAGAACTCTCAAATTAATTCTTTTCTAGTTCCTAACTTATCCTATCTTTCACATACGAGTCTTAACATAATTATTACCCAAACATAAGCATATTAACATCATTAACACAGCTCATACAGTGGCCAAACATAGCAAGGCAGAACCGAAACAGAAACTCCATTTAAAGGCCTTGAATCATAGTTTCTAAAGCACATAAAATACTAGTTTCTCTTGGAACTTTATTAAAACCTTCAAAACTCTTTTATGAACACTTTTATCATCTAAACTCATGAAAATACTTAATAGGGCAGTGGCTATATTATTTTCATCTCAAGAGGTCCTAAATTCATGACACTTAGTTCTACACATTCCTTATACTCATATAAGTTTAGAAAAGTTATAAAACATATTTTTCGATACTTGAAAACATTAAGGCCTCATAGGGCCGAAATATGAACCATAGGAAATAAATGTTTTAGACCTTTGTTTGAGATATCATTGGGCAAGTCTTTGAGCTCTAGAATCATTAAAGTGATGACATAAAAATAAACATGCTCATGCACTTATTTTAGTTATTGCTAGAAAGTAAAGTGAGAGCATAAAATAAATATGTGGTGCAATATATTATTATCTTTGATATTTAGGTGAGGACTTGAAATATAAATATGATAATGCAAAGCTTGAAACATAAATATGATAATGCAAGTTCATTCATTATCTTGGGATTTAGTGATAGCAAGGAAATAAACATGATATGCAAAGCTTAAAGTAAACATGATGCAAGTTTCATTTTTATGTTTAACTAGAGCTCATTTAAGACTTTAACAAGATAATAACCCCATACAACATCTCAAGGATCACAACACAAGAATCGAAAATCATATAGAAGAGAAAGAAAGTGAAGCTACATCAAGTTCTTTATTAAGTACCCAAAACCCCTATCTAGAGACAAATCTCTAGAACGTGCCGGCCAACTTTAAGGTTGACAAGGGTAGGCTTGGGCTTTTAGAAATCCTTAGATTAATTTTCTTAAGTTGGAAAACCATGTGAGCTAGATAACATATAAATGAAGTTGTAAGAAAAGGAAAACTCAAGCTTTAGAGGTTTTCTTTGAGATGAACACAATGTCATCATCTAGAAACTCTCATCATCAAGCTATCATGCTCAAATCAAGGCCTCATGGCCGAAAATGAAAGGAAAGGAAAGACAAAGGAAGGTTCAAAAAGAATCCAAGAGAAAACTAGAGAAAAACACTTTCTTGAGCAAAATAAAGTTTGAAAACAAATCCCTACCTAGTGATGAAGATAAAAGCTTGATCTTGAAGATGGAAATGAGATGAGCAACACCTCCTAGGATGGTGATGATGATTTCGGCCAAGGAAAGGAAAAGGAAAGGAGATGTGTTTTGAGTGAAGTTGTGTTTGAGGTTGAGTGTTTGAAAGCTTTGAGAATGATTTAAGGTTATGAGGTGATGGATTAAGGTTATGAGGTGATTATGTGATGGAAGAATGAAGAGGATGAAGATGAAGAGAAAGAGCTCTTAGAACTTTGAGAGAAGGAAAAAGCTTAGTAAGACAACTCTAAAACTCTAAACTTTGCAAATGCTTCAAGGTGCAACAAGGCTAACACAAGCATCCTATTTATAGAAAAACAAAACCATGGAGCTCACATTGGGAGGGTGTGGCCGTGTGGTTTGGAGGGAAAAGGAAGAGAAAAATATCTCTTACACAAGGTCATTCAAGCATGGTTGAAGTATGGAAGCTATGCCACAAAGTATGGCTTGATGTGAGTTAATTTCCTATCAAATTTTTATGAAATTAGGCTTCTAGAAATAATGCATGGCTGGAACTTTTCCAGCCACAATTAAATGGGAAAAATGGGTTGTTTTAATTATTTATTCATGTGGAAATTCAAGCTTGATTGAAAGTTATGACAAGGTATAGTGTATGTGACTTGAGGTATGGCTTTGGAGTGTTGTAAAATTGAACATGTGATGCATATGGAGGAGGTGAGGCTTCGGCCAGCTTGGGACAGCAGAGTGGGAGGATGGTTTGACCATTTAATTGTGTGTTAATGATAGGTTTAGATGTGTATTAGCTTAGGTACAAGGTTAGGAATGATTAAGCTTAAGTTTAGGTAACTAAGAATGTGATTTAGGGAGTTTATGACAAGTTTAGGAGTGCTCATACATCATTAAAGAATTTAAAACTCATTTATGAATAAACAATGTGTAACACAATTCCATGATTTAAGGAATTGGAAAGAGAAAACACTATTCAAGATTCTATGACTAGGTGTCATAAAATTAAAATATGATTTTAGGTTGTAATTAAGTACTTTTTGGTTCTAATCAACTTTAATAAATTATTTTGACTCTAGATTAATTAAGGAAATTAATTAACCTTCGATTAGAGCCTAATATTGCTTAGGTTTGCTTAATCACGCGATTAAGCGTAAAAATACGAAACTAGGGGCAAAACCGTAATTTTGCACTAATTTTGCCCGGGACTTCAAAAATTAAAACTGAGGTCATAGAATATATAAAAACGCCTTTTAAAACCATCTGGAGAAGTTTCGGGTTCATCCGGCACTTGCAAACGGGTAAAACACCGCAGGGGCGTTTTGGTCATTTTGACTAAAACTCAAAACGAGATTTTCGATCCCGGAAGGTACATAAGTTTTCTAATCCCCTTCCAACATTGAGTTTGCTCCTTCGAGTATCACCAAGACCGCTTTCCTCAAATTCCGGGCTGAAAATGACCTCAGGGACATTTTGGTCATTTTCACTCTAACAGAAAAATCGGGGCGTTACACGGGCCATGCACGAAGTTACACACACCATCCAAAAATTGTATAAATGACCGATTGAGTCCTTTAGCAAGCTGAAGAAGGAGGAGAAGCTGCGTTAGTTTCTTGAGTGGAAGGTAAAGTAGAATAATTTTTACAAATTGTGTGATTACTTTAGAAACTACTTTCAATTACCATTTTTCTTTTTTACTTCCATGTGTAGAGCTACTTCATCATCCATCTTAAAAATGAAGATTTCATGTTCAAGCTCTTCAAATCCAAAGCAGCTCACAAGCTACAAGACATATACATCGACATTTGAGAACGATGGGATAAAACCCCAAAGTGGATGACTCAAGCCAGTCTGGACTATTTGTGACAGTATTGTAGAGGTGAGAAATTTAAAGATAAGTATTTGAAGGTTAAGGTGAGCAGAGCGTTACAAATGGGTGGATTCATTCATTGTGATGGTTTTGCTACTATAGAGACTACGCGTCACCGAATGGTTTAGTCATTATTTTAAACATTTTTCAAATCCCGTTTGTTAATTTTATATTTTCATTTACTAATATTTTACGTGTTTCACTCAAATGGCAGGCTATTGAGCTAAAGAGGCCACCCACACAGAGTGAGTTGTTCAGAATGACTCACACACACAAGAAAGACAAGACATGGTTGATCCTCTGTCAGAGAATACTTGGGTATATATGTTCTGAGTACTTTTTGTTTGTATATATATATTTAATTTATTATTTCATATATTTGATTGAGGTTTAATTAATTTTATTTTATTATAACATACCTATGAGCAGCTCTATCAAGAAGCTACAACTCAACGGGAGATGAGGATCGCAACTAGTGAGGATTGCCCACCAATTGATGAAAATCAAGTGTGGCAAAAGGTAGTCGTCGGTCCTTACAAGAACTGCATCTATGACATGAGATTATTTTTTTCTTTTAATATTTTTTTCTCTCCAAATCTAACCGTGTGTGTAGGGTGTGTCGGACTGAAATGCATACAAACAACATTTTTCGAAATATGTATAGTTCAAATAATTTGATAATCAAGACTCTGCAACAGTTCTTGAAGTTCATATATATGGTACTGAAAATTATGTATGTACGCTTTTGTTGCGGCTGGTGGAATACTTTATAGGTTAAACTGGCTAATTATGCTTTTTAGTTATTACCAAATCCGTGACTTATAGAATAAGTAAAGTGAAAGGAAACTAAGCAGGAAACACAGAAATGTATGACCCACTACGTATCGGTGGTGCACCAGATGATTGAACAATGGCCACAATTTTCATTTTTTTCTTTTTTTTGTTTGTTTGGAAGACCTAAGGCAAACTACCATTGGCGGCATTGGGGGTGTATGAATCACCTTTTCGCTCAAATGACAACCTAACAAGTTCATCATGTGTTGTTCAACTAGTGTGCCTAACATGATGTTAGTGGTTATTCGTGTACTGTCCCTCTAGTAAAGCTCCAGACAAAAACTCTTTTTAGTGTGTACGAGAGAGGGACAAGAGAAGGGAAAGAAAGTAGTATATCACGAGACTGAGATAAGCTTGTCGCCACCTATTTGTTAACCGTGATCACACTTGCCTGTAAAGCCACTTTGTGTTTTAACACAAAAGGTGGTCGCTAATATCCTTACTTTCAGGAGTCCTGTTGTATGTGTTTAAATACCAAATAAATCAGTCCTTTTGTTCTTATATATGGGGCATGAAAATTTTCTAACTGCAAACAGTATCTCATTCCCTGACCCGTAATCATTTATATTTCTCTTTAATTAATATGGAACAAAACAAAATCATATTTGTATACTGCACATATACTCAATTTTAGATAACTATCCAAACTAAATGAAATGTTGTATAGGGAGACTTTGGGCCTTATCACAATTTTAGCATATGCCTTTGTACAGGAATCTTTATTCATGAATGACTTTATGAAACGAAAAGGTAGACAATAATAATGCTTCTAGCCAGCTACTTGTCAATAAAGAGACCTTCCGCTTTCAGGAGTCTTTATCATCCCATTTTTTTTTCCAGAAGTGTTTTTTTTCAAATCTGGCCTATTTGATAAGCCCATACAAGTGCATTTGACACAAATATTGGGTCACATTTTAGCTAGGCCTTCACTAGCTCGGTTTTTATTCAGTTTGCCACCAAAGTCAACCAACCCCCCCCCCCCTTCTCTTGCCCCCTTCTCCTCCCCAAACACCCAAAAAAAAAAAAAAAACCTATGCCACCAAATTAAGATGGAAATTGTCATTTTTGTTCTGTACCAGCTTCTGGAGCTGAAATTGGAAGGAAATATTCTGGTTTCTTTGTAGTTGTTTTTATTTTCCTATGCTAAAATAATTATTACCAGCTAATTTTGTGGGCATGGTGGATAAAGACATCCATACATGTAATGAATTCAACCAAATCAAATAATTGTAAGTGGTGGTATAATAGAACAAGAAAAGTTTGTAATGATACGTGAGTTCAAGCTTAGTGTCTCTTCTGGCTGTCATCCTCATGATATCTAGTCAATGTTCCTTGCCGTGCATGACTGACTTATCTGTGGCCCGCCTCTAATGTTGGTTTTCCCTACAGACAAGAATTAGTGAATTACTATTAGTTCCCGTTAAAAAGACAGAGAATTGTTTACCCAAAAAAAAAAAAAAGACAGAGAATTACTACTAGTTTTTCCTTGTTTTGGACTGAGAATTACTGTTAGTTGAAGTTAGGATGGGAAGACATTGAAGAGGAGCAGATGGTTTCTTTTTTCTTTCTTTTTTTTTTGGGGGGACATGGAAGAGGAGTAGCATGGATTATGCTCTCTGTTCTGGACAGACATGATTATTGGGCCTAAGCCCATTAGTCACCAAGTGGCCCATTCCTTTAGACTCCAGGATTCCACACAACTTTCCACCATTCGACCAAAAAGAGAGAAAAGAAAACCTTCCAGCATTAGCACCACCAAACAAATCCAAGACCACTCCCTCGTAGGAAAACTTCCAAATCATTGAGACCAGAAAAAAAAGAAAGAAAAGGGAATGACATTTAATTTCAATAAAACTTCCTGAGAAGAGCAATCTTGGAGAACGATCAGTCCTCGTATTTGACTTTTATAATTCTCCAAGCTGGCAAACAATTCAATCTATGAAGATTTTGAAGCCTGGAATTGAGTGAAACAATGACTATTGAGTATTGAGTCCTATTGGCTGAATGTAGCTATGCCCTTATGGTTTGACAAATTAGGCTGCAAACTTTCATCTTGATGCTGTATAGTTAAATTAAATGAACAAGAAGCTGTCTTGAATCTTCGAATCGGCGTTACTCCTCCTGGAATTTCAATGCAACAAACTTAATTAACATCAAGGATCCCAACAAATTCTCACATCATTTTCTTGGTTCCACTGTTTTCATTTCTGTCTTATGAAAAATAATTTTCTATCAACAGAAGCCAGAGTGCACGTTGCATCCACGGATTCCTCGTTCGTTTATGAACACAAGGATCTCAAGTCTCGACTCTACTTTGGGGTGTAGTCTAATTTCTATGTACTAACCAATTCTCTTGCCAGAGTTGGCTATTTAAAAACAAGCACTCAAAGAATTACAAATCTATGATCCAAATAATTTGATGATAATGATGAAATACCAGCTGATTTTATGTGTGGGGTCAACATTATCAATTTCGATGAGATTCTATGTCGATCATATAATTTGTTCTAATAATTAAATTCATATGTTTTTACTCTAGTCCACGAGCTATGAACTCTCACTGCAGCCCAATCCACTATCATTATGGGATTGTCAGCAACAATAACAATAATGTGAAAGTTTGGTTAAAACCCCTTAAGTTAATCTAGTGAATTAGTTTTCCTAATATGGCATGGAGTACTTAGAGTAGGATCTCGGTCGAGATTAATTTTGACAATAGTCAGAATATAGAAACATTACCAGTCACCTGCGTGCAATGCAATTATTTGCAATTTGATTATTATTTACTTATGGTGTGATATTCCCAGTTAATTTTACTTGCATCTTGCAACAAACAGGAACACTTTCACACATGAGCGATCTACTGTTCTCACACCAAAACATGAACATTATTATCAGAAAACATATAAATAATATTCTTCAAATTAAAGGACCAGCAGGACCAGAATTCATATAAGTTTTGAGCATTATTAATTAAGGCGAATCTCGTCTAAGCCACTTTTGTTAGCAAATCGTGTCTTCTGCTGAACTTCGAAGTAGTCCTGATACTTCATGGTTTTGAACATTGGTTCTTCTTTCTCAAGCAGCTCTTTGGCAGGCCCAATTTCCTTATCAAGAGCGGGACCATTCACCAGCACAAGGCTCATCCTAGTGTCACGGTTGTTGAGAACTGCTCGGTGCATGACACTTCTGTACCTCCCATTACTCACAGCCTAACACGCACACACACACACACACACACACCCACACACACAAAAAAAAGGGGACTACAAGGTTTAGAAACAAGTAGTGTTAATTATTTATGTACTTATGGAAGAGGATATTAACAGTGAACATTTTATTAAACCAAATATTGTGTGTCCATATCTACTTTTTAATATAACAGTACTATTGACATTCAACAATTAGAATAGTGGGAGTAAATGAGTGACCTCAAGTTGATCTCCTGTGTTGACAATGAGGCACTTGGGTCGGGGATTCACATTGATCCATTTGCCGTCATGCTTGACCTGAAGCCCTCCAATTGCATTTTGAGTGAGGAGGGTGAAGAAGCCATGATCGGAATGTGGGGGCAACCCAAGAGCAAGGTCTGGCCGTGGACATGGTGGATAGTAGTTCACTATAAAGACCTGCAAGCCTGAGTCAAAACCTGTCAACTCAACTATGGAATTGGGTTCCAACCCCAAGCTCTCTGATACTCCTTGAAGCAAATTCCTTGTCACAGCTCTGATCTTTCGGCTATACTCAAATGCAAGCTCCCTGCATCAACCAAAAAGTTATTCATTGACTACTCATTATATATTATGTCTCTTCTTTTAGTGGAATAAAAAAGAGTTAAATAAACAAACGGCCCAATGAAACAATAGTGAAATGGAGGTGTAGAGGTGTTGAACGTACTTGAAACCTGGTGGTTTGTGAGGGAAATTGAACTCGGGAAGTGTCATGACTTTAAGATAATCCCTCCCATAGTGAACCTTCTCTGCTTGAGGATGGATGCTAGTGCCATGCCTCATGGGTGTCAAAGGCCCTTTATCTGCAAACTCCTCCTTTTCCTCCAACGGCAAATTATGAAATTCGTGAGACTTTTTCATCACATCCTCCATCAGATTCTCCGGAATTCCATGATTTGTTAGCTGATGACAAGATACACAAGCAAAGAATGTAATAGTAAGTAGTGAACACTATTATTTCTTTATGCGGGGAAGGAGAAGCTAATTAAGATTAGAAAGCTAAGTTACCATGAAGAAACCCCATTGTTCGCAGGCCTTGCCGAGCTCCTGCACGGCACTGGCGTGGATATGAGGGTCACCTGAAGTGAGGAGAGAGAAGTCAATGACTGGGATTGAAGCTGCAAGGTCATGTGCAACATCATCACGGGGTTCAGTGAGGGAGTAGTAGGTGGAAGGCATGGGAGAGGCTCCACCATTTGACTCTGCAAAGGCTTTGATGCTTAAAATGTCAGATGCATGAACCTTTGCTGGTTCTGACGAGGACGGAATGGTATTGCTAGCAGCAGGAGCCATGGATATTGATATTGAATGGTGATGATTAATTGACGTGATTCAGTAAAGTAAAGAGAGAGGATTCGTATTAAAAAAAAAAAAAAACGAAAATGATAACGTGAATTAAGTGGGTGCGGATAATGAAACTCAGGAGTGGACCACCCTATAGATTCTAGTCCCTTCCTTCCTCCTAATCTCTTTTTGTCTTTGATTCAATATTTTACCTTGTCATTAACCCATCTTTTGGTATTTTTCTCACGGTGGATTATGATATTTTCATCTTGTGTAACGGCAAAAGAGACACACCTTCTAGCTGTCTCGATCGATATCAATCCAAGTGTCCTCGTCGCTTTTGATCATGTTGCCGTTCTACGCACCCCCTAGTGTGTCAGACTTCATTGTGCTTATGGCTTTATTTATTTATTAATTGTATCCTTGTGCTCATAGTAATTAAACTCGGCTCGACCCGGCCGGTTCGACCGGAAACCCGGTGAACCAGTCACGAAACCGGGCCGAGTTACTCCTTGGATCGGGTACGTATTGGAACCGGTGAGAACCGGTGTGACTCGGCCGGTTAGTAGTGGCAGGTGACGTGGCTTTGATGAACCGGACCGGGTCATGCTTTAATTTTTTTTTTATTGGCTCCAAATGTATGAACTGTTTCAGGTTTCTTTGTTTTCCCCCAATGCCCAAATCCTAAAACTAAATGTCCAAGTCCCAACCCAAAGACTGAAAGACCCAAATGCCAAATCCCAAATGGCCAAACCTAATCATCTGCTGCCGTTCAAAGCTTTAATCTGCAAGAGGACCCACCGCGCGCCGCCTCGCTTCCCGCCCCACGATCAAGGCGCTTGTCGCGTTGCTCCGAAGTCGCGCCGCTCGCCTCCAGAAGGATCGCTCACCACCGCTGTGCGTCACCCTTCCCTGTTGCCTCTGCGCCTTGCATCATCCTCGCCTGCCGCCACCGCGCCGTGCCATGCAACGCCTCTCCTCTGGCCCTCATCCCCTACGGCCATCGTGTAGCTCTGCCCTTGCTGCTGTTGCCTTCGGTAAGTGCCAAGTTCAGTTTAGTTCAGAGCTTTTTTTTTTGTTGAGTTTAATTAATTTAGATTTCATTAAAGATATTAAAAAATAATATAATTCTTGTAGTAGTGCCGTTTGGTTTTGTATGTGTCATGAAACCATTTCGAAAAGCTTAAGCTGAATGATTTTAGACTCTGATAACATAAAGTATAACAGTTATAATTCTTAGTTACTTACAAATGTTACTAGGAAATTACTTCATTGGCTTAATGGTGAATGAAAGAGGATCCTGATTTTGTTATTTTTCTGGGAATTCAGAGAGAAAGCTGAAGATGGGAAGGAGTTGCATTTCGACCATGGTGCTCCGTTTTTCTCAGTTAGCAAGCCTGAAGTGTTGGGTCTGATTCAAGAATGGGAGTCAAGGGGTCTCGTAGCTGAATGGAAAGAAATGTTTGGCTCTTTTGATTTTTCACGCCCTTAAATTTAGCAACACAGAACAGGTTGACAATTATTCTTCATATGTTTGAAATTTTGAATTGTTTTGTGCAGTATATATAATGGTGTTGTTATGGTTGATCTTGTTTACTGATCATGTGGTTTTTGTTGCTTTCATTTGCACCAGTGGATTGTGGTGACATACATATGATAAAATCTTATTATCACAAAGAAGAATTTAAACTACATATCTTTTTTTGGTATATATATATATATATATATATATATATATATATATATATATATATGAATATTTTCTTGTAATTTTATATATTTTTTAATAAATCTAGTTCAACCTGCTCAACCAAATGACCTTGGTTGAACCATTGATCAAATGACCTGTGGCCAGGAGTTATGCACCGGGTCGAGTTTAATTACTATGCTTGTGCTTATGGCTTTCTATCGGATGTATGATACTGTAGTCTATTGACTAACAAAAATTAAATTAAATACTCCTTTTCAATTATATACCAAAGTGGATTACTCCTCTTTTTTTTAACCCTTCATATGGCCATATTTTTCACTAGTTTTCCTTTGGCCAGTTCCATACCAAAGTTATACCCGACCAGCAACGGGACCAGTATGTGCTGATAGAAATTTTGAGTGAGAATGGGATCAGATTCAAGTTCAAGGGAGCTCGTCCCTATCCGAGTCATATCTCTAGCTAGTTAATCCGCTCGATTCAGCTCGAAGTTTACATAGGACATCTTTCCAAGGAGATGCATGAGATAACTTACCCACGTCATGCAATTGTGATTGATTGTTTTACTCGATGTTCTTTGACTTTCCAATCATCATGCCTACCGGGTATCATGATCTCTTGGGGGACAAGCATAGCATTTATTTCGAGAGGTTTATTTCATAGGAATAAAATTTTAAACATATGGTAAAAAAAATAAATAAATAAAGAAAAAGAAAAGGCATAAAGACTTGGATAACCATTGGCTATCTGGAGGAAAGCATTTTTTTTCATTTTTTTGGGTCGAAGAAACATTCTTATTGTGCATGTCGAGAACTTTAAAAGTGCATTAATCGTTGTTAGGCCCAAGCATAACAAGAGACCTTGGAGGCCCCATGAACCATTTCTGTGGACCATGACCTTGTGAGCTAAATGAAGAAGCAGAAAAGGCTAAAATGAGGGACTGATGAGTGTAACTAGTAAACCACAAGGAAGAACATGATCCTCTGTGTGTATATGTGAAGGCCAAATCAATCAAAGCCCTAATAGCGCAACCGGCAACTGTTTCACTATATAATTTGGGTTGGGCTGTCCATGTTTCTGAGTTTTCAAAATGAACATTACAGAATGAGGAAGGTTTTATTAAAAGGTGGAGCTGCGGGGAATCGAACCCCGTGCCTCTCGCATGCGAAGCGAGCGCTCTACCATATGAGCTACAACCCCTTATTATTATTAACAAAAGAAATATACAATTGTTGCTAACAAAAATCATTTACATTAATTCAATAACGCTAACGGCCAGCAAATAGTCAAATTTCACTGTAGATTTTAGTGAGCCTGGTTGACGCTGATGATAATTTTTATAAATAAATGATGTTAGGCGTAATAATTACATCAAATTATAGGAGAAATCATTGTAATTCATCTTTAAAAATTAAGTGAAGTGGTGCTACTATACCGATTCTAATAAATTTAAGTATAATTAAATTTAATGATCGATTCAAACTAATGTTTTTTTTTCCAAAAGAAAATAATGAATCTAATTCAAACATATCCAATTTTAATCAGTTTTTGTTTTTCAAAATCGAGTTGTTAATTTCGATTGGATTGAGTTAGATTTCATCATCTCAAAAAGTAAGCAACTTTCACTTTTACTAGTAATTACTAGTTAGTTTGTCTCTCCTCCTTTAATACTGCAATGGGCGAGGGATCAGCTTTAAATTATTTTGCAATTAATTTAATATCTTTATGAAAACAAATTCCTACTATGTACGTAGCACCCTAATGATAGGTAGCTACAGTTCCAATTATGCACATTGTATATTTTATATAATTAGTATAATTGGGTTTAATCTTCACTCTTTTATCTTAGCAATAAAGAACGTTTTTTCTTTCAACAGAAAACAACGCTTTTATGTTATTTAATTTTGTTGAAAATGATCCTGTAGTTTTGTTTTTGGATCTAATTTTTATGTTATGTATTATTTGAGGATAACGAATTTACTTCATATCTACATTCATAATTGATTTATAATATAATTTTTTGAAATAATTTTATGTGTATGCGATAAGATTTAACAACTTGAACATTTATGTTATCACAAAAAATAAAAAGTAAAAGACTTAGCAACTTGAACTTAAACACGTAAAAAAAAAAACTCGAACTTAATACTGGTGTTTGCAATATGAACAAAGTTGATTTGATTTGTAAATTTAATATTATGATTGTATATTTCTAAGAAGAGTTTAATTTTAATATAAAAAATAGTTTTATATTATTATCCAATTAAAATATTTAATTTGAATGACTTTTCAGATAGTGATATAAAAGTTAACTATCATAAATTATGTGGTAATATATGATTGAATGATTATGTAAAATAAAATTTACACTATCAGTGTACGATAATTAAATCCTTCTAAAAAATATTGATTTCATTCATCAAATCTCATCTTTAGTTTTGAAATACTAATAAAATAAAATCAGTTCCTATTTCAGTGAATCCAAACTAATCTGATCTACCTAATCTATTCAATATTTTTGTTTAATGTTCCTGATAAAAGGTTTCCATTTAATCTATTTAAAACAATGAGAATTAATATTTAAATCATTTCAAATATTATTTTTTATAATTATTGTAAATATAAAATTTAACTTATAAATCAAATTTTTTCAGGTACAGAACTTGTAAATCAAGCAAATTTAAAAGCATTTAAAATCAAATCAATTAAATTCAGAATTCAATCAGTTAAAACACATCTAATCAAATCTAATAAGAATAAATTAAAGACAAAGTTAGATAACAGGAGTGATAAAAAAAGATTGTATTATCTGGAACTTACGACTTCGCGTGTATCTCGGTTTCTCTACAAGTTCCTCTCTCTCTCTCTTTCCTTCTCTGATAGCCTATATATATTCATAGCACTCCAGGTTCCTTAAACCCTACGCAGAACTCACACTCAAATCTTGAATTTAGTCACTCGTGAGTGAGTCAGCACCGAGTCCACTCAGCCATGGCCATCATCTCCGATTTCAACGAAGACGACCACAACAAACCCGAACACTCTTCTTCTTCTTCTTCTTCTTCTTCTTCTTTCAGTGCCACCTTTGATCCCTCAAATCCCGTGGCTTTTCTCCAGACAGTCTTCGATTTCGTCTCCCAACAATGCGACTTCTTAGCCACCGACACCGCCGAGAACGAGATCGCCTCCCTCCTACGCGCCGCCAAGGACAAGCGCAAGAAGAAGAGGGACGACGAGGAGAAGCTCAAGGCCGCCGAGGAGGAGAAGCAAAAGGCCGAGAAAAGATTGAAGGAAGAGAAGAAAGAAGAGAAAGAGCACAACAAGAAAGAGGATTCCGCCGGCGCCAGAGGTAAATTAGAGGAATTTTCAACCTCTGCGTTTGTGGAAAGCGATTTTGTTTTTTTGGCGATTTCTTTTTTTGTTAGTTTTGTCCATGGCTTTTTTTTATGGCCTTTGATTTGTGTTTCTGGATGCTGATTATATTGCCCATTGTTGAAGCACATGTGCTAACTGTGATGCCTTTGACATTGAACATTTTCAATTTCTCCTTTTGATAAACGTATGTAAGTAGAGTAATTATCATTACATTACTCCTCTCATTATCATTGTCATCCTTTTGCGTTCTTTATGTCAAACACCACCATGGTGACATTTTATATCTCTAAGGGATGTGGTGACAATGATATTTGGAGGAGGACTAATATGGTGAAGCCTATATATTTCAAAGATTGTTTACAGGGCTTTACCCGAGAAATTTTTGTGAATTACAGTTAGTGTACGTTTGGATGGATAGAATTCGGTTTCCAGAGAAATGTGGTGGTCATAGTGTCTTAGGACATTTTTGGCAGATTTTGAGAGGACGGGATGGAGTGGAATGAGAATATGATTCATAACAGAACTGTTTAGAATGTAACAAAGCAAAACTCTTTTTTAGTTTTAACATTGGAATGAAGCAAGTCCCTATATGTTATTTGTTTGAAAGTCAAGGTGACAAATAATGGGGTGAGATAGAGTAAAAACTTAACTTCCAATGCTGACTTTCTTTGAGCTTTATTCCCCACTTCATTGTTGATGAACATTGTTTTTTCTGAAATATCACTCCTTATGCTTATAAATCTTCATAATTTTGTTTTCGACTATCAAATAAAGTCTATGCTTGGTACTGTTTATTTTAAAAGTAATAGTATAGTAAAAAGGGTGACCTAGTGCATGAGGCTCCTATTAGGTGAGGTCTGGGGAGGGTAGATGTACATAGTGTTAACCCCACTTTGTGGATAGGCTATTTCTAAGATTTGAACTCGTGATCTCCAGGTCACAAGGTAGCAATTTTACCGTTGTGTTGAGACTCACCCTCTTTTAAAAGTAATAGTATTGTATTAGGAAAAAAAAAATTTGAAAAAAGAAATCCAAAATATTGTTGTTTGATCCTTGTAGTTGAAAAGTTATTGTACCTGTACACATGAGATTAATATACTTAAATAATATTTTGTTTGAAGCCTGAAAGTATAAAAGCCAGCAAAATTATATAATTTTTCAGGCTTAGGAATGGTATTAGCTAATTTATTGTTTATTAAAATTGCATCTATAAATAACTACTTATATGTGTTTATCAGGGTTCAATTTTTGTTACTAACTATCAATATAAAAAAGGGAGAGTTGTTTATTAGGGTTCAATATTTGGGGTCATTAAAATATGAAGGTTTGAACTGTATGGAGTGCTTTGGTTTTCCTCCTAAACCTTATCACTCCATCAATGATAAAACTCCCAAACAACAAACCAGAGCACTCTTACTATCCCAGTTAACTAGGCCACTCCATCCATTCAGGCATGTTGGTTGGGATAAGTAATCTTCTTTTGTGCTAAATAACCATGGATTTAAGTGTGTGTTATCGGAGGTGGTAACCAAAATAAATATCCCTGGGTACATACATATTTGATTGCTGATGAGCTAGGAATCTGAATTTCTGAATTTTTATCTTAGTTATTTCTTTTATTTAATTCTCCTTTTTCATTACTTGGACAGTTCCAAACAAAGGTAATGGCATGGATCTGGAGAAGTATTCTTGGACTCAGACTCTACAGGAGGTCAATGTAAATGTTCCAGTACCAAATGGAACCAAATCAAGGTTTGTCATCTGTGAGATTAAGAAGGACCATATAAAAGTTGGACTCAAAGGCCAGCCTCCAATTATTGAGGTAAGTTTTTTCTCCAAGTAATTTGTTATTAGAAGATACACTCTACACTACTACATCAGTTATTTTTCTTTATGATGATATGATGTACCTATTTGATAATTTATGTTAATTTTCTGTAATGACTATGCTGATACATGATTTTAAAAAATTTGCAGGGGGATTTGTATCGGCCTGTCAAGCCTGGTGACTGCTATTGGAGCATAGGTACTTAATTAACTACTTGAAACTAGTGATAATCCTTGGAAGTGGAATAACCCTTTACCATATAAATAAATGATGCAATTTTATCTCATGTCCATCACATTAAAATCTATTTTGCAGAGGATCAGAGTGCAATTTCTATTCTTTTGACCAAGCATGATCAAATGGAATGGTGGAAGTGTCTGGTGAAAGGTGATCCTGAAATTGATACCCAAAAAGTTGAACCTGAGAACAGCAAACTTTCTGACCTGGACTCAGAGACTCGACAGACTGTAGAGAAAATGATGGTAACTAATTGATGATGTTTAACTGGTCATATAGCTTGTGATTCTTTTTTGTCTGTCATCTTCACCATTTCTTGAGATCCTTCCTTTGATCAATTTGTCCATTTATTGCTGTTAGATGCCCTTTTTTTATTGTTTTGGTTCTGGCTGCTTAATGCTTCTAGTTATCTGTCTTATGACTCAATGAAGACATCTTAGCTTATTGATTTTGTTTAAAAGGATGCTATATCAGTTTTTGGTATGTTTGCTTCAAGTTAGCTGTCCGATTCTTCGATGAAGATATCTTGGCTTGTTGATTTGTGAAACTTTGATTTGTTAATCTTCATATAACAGAGGATCAAATGATATATTCCCATTTTCAATAGCCGTAAGATACATACGTCTGCGTGACATTGCTTAGGATTTTATGATGTTTGTTTGCTTATTGGTTTACGATGTTGTACAGTTTGATCAGAGGCAGAAGTCTATGGGCCTCCCTACCAGTGATGAACTCCAGAAGCAGGAACTCCTGAAGAAGTTTATGGCTGAGGTGGACACTTAACTTTGTTAAATTATTAAGTACTTGTCTCTTTGGCTTCTCTTAATAAGTTGCTTGACTGATACAAAATCTGCTAACGTTTATTGGCTATGTTGCAGCATCCGGAGATGGACTTCTCGAGGGCAAAATTATCATAAACGCCGGTGTGTTGCTATTGGCATGCTCGTTTTCTGGCCCGACCGTACATAACCAGCTCTTGTAGTGGTGGCATCTTTTTTATGGTTGCTGTTTAGTATCTTTAGTATCTTGCTCTCTCTTTTTGGGTTGTGATCGACAATTTTTTATGGCCGTATGGAATTGCTTGGTGGGTTATATGTTTATGCCATTCTCTATCTTTAAACAAGTTAAGGTGCGTTTTGGATGTGATTATTCTACCATTTTTTTCACAAAAAGAATTTTATATATATATATATATATAATTGAAGTTTTATAATATTTTTTTCTTAAATTATAAAATAAACGTATAATATCAATAAAGAGTTAATGATCAATTTAGTCCCTCACATTTCATGTGTGAGTCAATTTAATCTCTGACTTTTAAAATGAGTCAATTTGGTCCCTCACATTTACAATTGTGAGTCATTTTCGTCCTTCCATCAACATCTTTTAAAAGTGATCCCACATAACAGAAGGACTAAAGTGACTCACAATTGCAAATGTGAGGGACCAAATTGACTCATTTTAAAAGTCAGGGACTAAATTGACTCATGCGTGAAATGTAAAGGATCAAAGTGAACATTAACTCATCAATAAATGAGGAATTAGGAGTGAGGAATGGTTTGAGCTTCCGTACTTTTGCTTTTGGGGTGGCGAATGCCAATTCCATGCTAGGTGAAGATGAGTTTAGGATGATGTGGTTCTGAGTAATAAAATTACTTTTACATTCTTTTTTTTTCCTTTTCATTTCGCTTTTTTTCCCTTTTTTTCTCTTAACCTTTCCTCCATCCTCCATCACTTACCTCTACTGCCATCCTCTCTTCCTTAACTCCATGGCCAACACAACAGCTTGATCCCTCACTTACACCATGTTACAAAGATTTAATGGTGCTGTTGTCTAATATCATTTTTAAGCATCCACGACTTTTCATCATTCATGGTCCAAAGTACTCAACATGAATCTTAACTGACAAATTATAATAGTGGAATGTTGGTATATGAGATCTGAAAATAGTGGCACCGCAGGGGAAAGGATAAGTTGGGAAAAAAGATGGAGATAAATACTGGAGATAAATACTGGCATTTTCATATTGCGGATTGAAGATTTTTAATATTTTGGAATGAGAGGGGCAAACTTGGCATGCTATTGCACCTGAGCAAAGGAGTTTAGCCACAAAATCCCAATATGGAGGAAAAGATGGAACTGTTGTTGAGTGAGGGGCTTTTACTCCTTTTTTTTTTTTCCTCTTTCATGGTGAAAAAAATCGCAAATAAAAATAAAAATCACAGATCTTGAATCTCTTGTGGTGCATTCACTGGCGGTGGTGCATCCTTGTCGGCAGAGACTGTTTTCTAGCGCAAACGGAGGAGCTTGTAGGAGAGGCTTGGGTCATGATGTTCATGGTGAATGCCGCCACACGGCTAAAGATGGAAGGGCCCATGATGTGCCATAGCTTTTGCATTTCAATCCAGAGCTTCTTGCTCAATTCTTGCATGTTTTGAGTCTAATCTTGGTGGGGGTGTGTGAGCCATTAATGGCCATGACCTCCACCCCTTCCTGTAGTTCACCTACTTGTGCGGGATCCTAGCAAAGCCTGTTGTTGCCGTCGAACAGCTTCGACTCCCAAGGCTCCACCGTAGCTGCATCCTCCAAGTCTTGGTTCTCGCCAAAAATCGCCTTGGCGGAATCACAGCCACCATAAGTGTTGTCGTAGATCAGCAACCGCTTGAGAACCAAGTTTGTGCTCCACAACTGCTTCATCGCACCCCTCCTCTATCATCACGAAATGGTGCCATTTTGGTTAGTTGCGTGTGGAAAGAAAGGGAAGAGGAAGCTGGTAACTTTTACAGGGTGTTTGGAAAGTTTTTAAATGATTGAATTCAATTCAATTCTTATATTTGGAATGAATAAGTAAATTAAGGAATTGAATTGAATTCCTTGATTTGGAATATATCTGAAAATGAATTGATTTGTATATTTTTACTATTTTTCCCATCATTAATAAAACACCAACCGACTCTCCTCTTCCTCTCCGCCATCCTCCTCGTCTCTCTTCGCCTCTGTTTCCCCTTCTTATCAAACCAACCTTCATTCCCTCACTCCCTCAATTCCATTCTCCAAACCCTCTTATTCCACCTCCACTCCCAAATGTGGCCGAGGAGGAAATCGTCGAGGCCAAAGCCAAGGCTACCAATTCCACTGCTCCAACTCGACTGGAAACTCCCAATCCTGCTCTGTCAACTTCGGAGGCGTCGTCGCCTCCCCCTTCTCCAGCACCTGGCACGGTGGTTTCCAGATGGCCGAGGAAGGTCGTGGCGACGCCGTTCACGAAGAAGCTCGCGAAGCAGCACAAGGTAGCCATTGGATCGGTGGTCGGGACTAGTCCTTACTGTCGGATTACTCTCGCCGGTGACTTCAGCTCCACCGAAAGCAATTGCTTCTCCTGCTTCTTCAGCTAACAGCAAGGGTAAGTTGGTAAGTTCAATCTTTCAGACCAATTCCATCAATAAATCAGACCTCTTTAGGTCTGATTTAGTTTTGGGAGTTTTGTGGGATTTGAATTCTTGTGGGATTTGAATTCTTGACCCAATTGTTGTTCCAAAGTGAGGAATTAAATTCCAATTCTGGAAGGAATTCAATTCTTGATGATTCCAAATAGTCTGTAGTGGGGGAAACGACACTGGTTGTATTAGAGAGGAGGGGTGGTGGCAGCAGTTTTAGGGAGGGGAAGGTGGTGGACCTAGTTTTAGGAAAGGAATTGTGTGAGCGAGAGCAAATTGAGAAATAATTAAAGAGTATAATAAACAAAATTCTCTCAAGTAATTTTTAAAAATATTAAAACACAAATCCATATCTTAATTGTAGTTGATTTCATCCATTGGATTGAAGTTTTAATGACTGAGATTTAGGGACTACATGATCCCAAACTTATCTTTTCCCACATAGAATTTGCCTAAGAAGTTCATGTATGTTGGGCTTTGCTTGAAAAGGGCGTGGGTTTGAACTTTGTAATAAAAAAAATTTTGCACAATCAGATTGGGCTTTGTATTTAAAAATGAGAAATGGGATTTGAGACTTTAGAATAAGAAAATGGTTTGACAAAAACAAAAGTTTGCACAATCGGAAATTGCCGTAGCGTAAAAAAAAAAAAAAAGCCGTAAGCTTGGATACAAGGGGCTTACTACCATGTCGTGATCTGACCAAAACAAAAAACACGTGCCGTGGTTGGCTGTACCTATTTGGATCGGAAGGTGTAATAAACTACACGTAAGGGATCAAAATTGGGTAACACGAAATTTTATGCATTAAGTTCCCAAGGTTATGAAGTGCGACGAAATGTTAGATAGTAAATTATGGAGAAAAAAGATACTACTATAATAAAAAGTTATGTAATACCGTAAATTGGTTGTGGATTTTTTATTTTCATTACAATAGAGGTCTTTTTTTTATATATAATAATAATAATGGTCTATTTTATTGATAAATGGAAAATGGAATTTTTTTTTCTCACATACTTCTATAAAACCTAGTATTTTTCTTGTTTGTATTTGGACAAAAAACTTTTATACTTAAACTTTAAACTAAATAGAAACTAAAATTTGCAACTCTAAAATATTAATACTGCTAAGGGATAAAAATGAGATGAGATTTTCACGGATGAGATCCATGGGTTATTTAACATATACAGTTTATTTATGAAAAATTTATCTCAATAATTTGGTTAGGGGATAAGAGTAAAACATAAATTATGAATGAATTTCATGTGCAAAATAGACAGAACTCATCCCTAGATAATTCCCCACCCTTTTTAGCTTCCAACCAAACATAATACTAGTACTTTCGCACCTCTCTAAAGGGCTATTTGCGGCGATCTAAGTTTCGCCGAAGCATTCGACTTTTCTCTTTACAAACTGCAACGAAGAGATAAATGACGTTATTATAACTGTGTCCTGTTAGAGGTTAAAAAAGAGGAAATTTTTCTTCGTTTTTGGCCCTCGTCGATTTCCCGGTCCCATTTTGCTTTCGGCATGGGCATGAAGGGTTCATGGGCTTCCTGGGCCCATAACCTTAGGATGGTGTTCCCTTGTGGGATGCTTAGACTTCAATAATGAGGGAATTTAATTTAAGCTGAAGCTGTGGACACGTATCGCACAGGAAGTGGAAGCTTGCTCAATCTATCTCTCCATCCAGTGCACATAGCAACAACATGGAGACGCGTGGCAATAATTGACACAAGTCCCTTTCCCCATAAAAGTAGACGATGGCAATGTCACCTCCTCTGCCCCATTGTCCTGTTCTCTCGTAAGGTCATTAACCCTTATTTGTTTTTTATTGGGGTCATTAACCCTTTTGGTTCACAGTATTTCACATGAAAGGTCATTAATCCTAATGGTCCATAGTATTTCATATGAACCCGTTATTATCCTCCGGAAATTGATACCCTCTTTTGTATTTTCTGCCATATTCAGTTTCGTACCCAAAAGGCCAAAATCCAACGAGAAATAAAATGATGATTGCGAGGCGATATTTAAATTTAGTTCTTGACTTTATATTTAAGAAACATGTGATCAACTTTAAGTGTAGCCAATTATTTTTAAGGAGTGCTTAAATTGGCATATTATTAAATAAAAATCTTTTCTATTATTATTTAGTCATATATTGTTAAATTACTAAATACACTTGGCTGTTATAATTAAAGATTATATTATTATCAAATCACATGTTTCTATTTATAAGACTTTTAAAATAATTAGGTCAAACACTTGATGTAGCAATATAAAGTTAGATTTTTGTGTAACAATTTTTAAAGTAATAGTATATATAAATTAAATTCTTATGATTATTATTTAAAAGTTCCAACTATATTTTGGTAATATATTAATATTTTACTAAATTATAGTATAAATATTTTATATTATGTATACATCAAATTTAAGCTTCAAAGTAAAATAACCCGTAGGCCTCAGTCCAATTGTCATCCTTTTTTTTTTTTAATGAAATTATCAATATACACATGCCAAACATAACCAACAAATTTTAAATATAATTGTTGATGAAAGTCACTTTCAAGCAATTTGCGGACAACAAATAATAAAGAATTTGAGAATGTTCTCTAAGGGGCTTCTAAAATCACGAGTCATGATGACTGTCTCTAGCCTTTCTGTTGAATTTAATTTAGAAATTATTCTGGTGTCTTTGAATGCAATATATTTTCATGCTAATTAATTTTCAAATATTCATTCTTAAATATATTTCTGTTTTTTTTTCCCGAAAAAACTATTTCTACTTAACCATAAGTATATCGAAACAGGCAAAATTATTGTAGAAATCTAGTTGGCCCGAGTCCAATTATCAGTTTTTTAATTAACAGGTAGCAGTATGACAGCACTAAAAATAATTGACATAATTAATCTTTAATATCATGATGGTTGATGAAAGTCATTTTCAACAATTTGTCCACAACAAATAATTAAAAGTTTGAGAAGGGTCTAGCTAGTAGGGAGTTCCAAGGCCATCCGCCATGATATATGTGCTGGACTTCCCATTAAGATGTATAAAGGATGAATTGGATTGTATTAAATTAAATTTGATTCCTATTGAATTTTTAGGTTGGATTAATTTTTGAAATCTAAAGTTGACCCGATAATAATTGGGCTAGTGATCAAGTTGAATTGTGTTAACCTGACATTTAAATAATATATGAATATTTGGATATTATATAGTAAAATTATAAAATTTTATAAGTAAGAAATAAAATTTAAGAGATATTTTATAGTATATATTTCAAATAAACTATATCAATATAAAAATAATATCAAATTATATAAAACACATTGATCTAACTATAAAATCTTATAATTTTTACCAATAATTATATATACAAATTATTTAATTTTGGATTGAGCTGGACCAACTCAAAATATGACCTCAACTAAATTTGAAAATGTGTTGAATTAAATTTCAAGACTTAAATCTGACTCAATAAACATTAAGTCAGGCTGGTTTAAGAACCCCCTCTCTTCCCATGATCCCCGGATTAAGTTGCGTATATAACAGAAACTTAAGAAATAATTTATATAATAATCGAATTATTTTCAACATAAACTTTAACAAAACAAGAATATAAGTATCAATGTTCCAAATCCAATAACAAAGAAGATCAGTTGGTTTAATAAACGAAAATGAAAATTCTGCCTCCCATTTGATTATTTTAAATTGACATGCACTTCAGAAATTAATTAGTTACAATATTTTTCAAATGAATCTGTTTACTCTAAAAGTAAGTCTATGTGCACTTATTTCATTGAATAATTTTTTATAGACACCAAATTTTATCAATTCAATCATTGAATATTAAATTCACACTACATAAATTAAATATATAAAATTTCAAAATAATGTGATACTTCGTCATCCCCTTTTTATTAGATGTACAACATTGTTATGAAATATACTTAAATATTGAATATTAGGTCATATCTATTAATATTCAATTTTTTAAAAATTTGATATGTTTGATTATCAATATAATAGCACATAATTTAATGATTGGATTGATTAAATATATTGTTAATAAAAAAATATTTAATAGAGTAAATATAATATATTTACTTTTAGAGTAAATATATCCCTTATCTTTGTAAATATGCGAGATTTTCTTTTGTTTTTCTACGAGTTAATTAATGGGACTCAACACAGGCAGGCACAGTAATTAGAGTGTCTTGATGAACCGTGATACTGATGCATGCATATAAGCAGGCCTCGATATGCTTTAAATATTATGCTCTCCGTTTAGTATAAAATTGTATAAGTTGATAAAATTATCCCTCTTCAAAAAAACAAAAATAATTAATTAAAATAAATAACTATAATTAATTACACTAAAAATAATGTTTTTTGATATGAAAAATAGATAAATATTTTAAAATAAAAAATCTCAAAAGGTTGATTAGTAATATTTTCTATTGCATTTAATTTTATACGCGTAAGAAACAGAGTCTATTAAAAGCAGGCATCCTAATAAATTTAAAATAATATTTTTAATCTTGAATAAAAAATAATATTTTTAATTCCTTTTTATGAGTAAAATAAATGAAAATAAAAATAATGAAACATTATTAGACCTATTCAATTTATCATTATTTCCATTTTATTGCTTAAGTTAAATCCACTTTTTATTGAAAAAAAAACAAATTATACCCTTGAGCACTGAAATAATAATCACGAAACGATGAAGATAATCACTTTCTAAGAACTGAAATAACTTAACATGATGTTTTTGGGTATACAGAAAGATTATATAGTTTCACCGCAAAGGATGAATACATATAAACTTTAAGGTTCGTTTTGGAGTAAAAACTAAATACCATATGGTTTAGGTGAGAGGTGCTTAATAGAGTCTAACATTGATTAAGGATATCACTAAAATAACCTTTATAAAAGTTTGGGTGATCCTCCCATGAATTAGTTTTTAGTTGTATGAATTTTAAACAGAATATGGTTTTGTTAAATTATTAATTAGTCTTTGTTTTTTACAGGAAAAATCACTTCCTCTTTGTTTCCTATCTTTTTATTCTCTTTAAGTGTTCTTGACAGAGACATGAATGGAAGTTATCTACCTCATATAAAATTAAATGTAAGAAGTTGCACATATAACATTTTGCTGGAAAAGGATGCATGCTTGTCCCTTTAAAGAGTAGTCACATTGGGTTTCAATAATTTCGACTGACATATCTTCTTACGCATGCATACGACGATATGTCCTAATAGGATTGCTGGCACTTGACAATCACAAACGAAAATACCAGTAACGTACATTCAGTTTTGGCGTTTTGTTATTCTATGAGAAAACAAAAAACTATAGGCATGTTTAGTTTAATTTTTAATTATTAGTTTTTAGTTTTTAATTTTTATTTTTAGTTTTTTGAAATTTTAAAAATTGAAATTCGTAATTTTTAAAATTTTCAGTTTTTTCTTTACAAATTTTGAAAAATTAAAAATGAAAATTGGAAACTCAAACTAAATAGACCCTATATTTGCACAATTTTTATATTCATGAACAAGCCACTCGACATTGACAAATATTTTCATATGTCTTATGGAAACATTCAGTAAATTACTACATTAATGCATAACAAGCTTATGCAACCTTACCAGTTTAGTATCTAATTGGGAAAAAAAAATCAACCTTAATTTAGACATAAATGTTGTATGGTTTGGCCCACTCATTATGCAATTGGGAATTGTGATCTAAAATCATTAATCACATCAAATAATATCTTTCATTAGTAAAAATCTCATAATAGCTAAGCAAAATAAAAAAAGGTGTCATCACCAAAGAAAAAATATAAATATATATATGAGGAGGTGTAGATAGCAAGCTACTTGTCTGAAATATTTGGCATCTTCTAAGCACATATGTATAAGTGGGTCTCACTGGCCTCAAATGGATGTCCATGTCTATGTTGTGCCTCTAACCATTCACTCAGCGCAAGAAAACAGGACTTTGGGTTATCACTTGTGTCATTGTCTGCGCCCCCATCCATTGCATGATTAGGGTTAAGACAATCTGCGCTACCAATGAAAACTGAAAATTTTTTCTATTAAGAGAAGAGGGATAATAAAACAAGGTTGACTAGGTTTATTCATGTAACTAGTAGTCATTGTGCTATGTATTATAATGCAAGTGGACAATTAAATAATCAAATGCTATGATTTGAGACAGGATTTACAAAGCAGTAGCTTATGATTGCAAGGGTGAAGAAGTGTATTCAGTTTTTTCCCTTTCTGTGTTTAAAAAAAAAAAGTTGCAGTGCAAATTCTTGTTTAGGTACAGTACAAATTCATATTCAATCAATTCTAATTCCTAGACTACAAAATATAATTAAGGGTAAAATTTTATTTACGTCGTTCATAATTTACTAATATTTCGAATTAGTCTCATTTTTTTTTCTATTTACATCTTTAACATTTTCAAATCATAAATAATATTCAAATTATAAGTGGATCAGAAGCTTATAGCATTTTAGTTTTTGGGTAAAAAATAATTATTAACTTCAATAAAAATAGTTTTTTTTTAGTTTTAAAAAATGAAACAAAAGCACTCAATATATTTGACAATATATCAAAATTAGATCTAATCACGTTTTAGGTTAACTAACCTGTTCTAGTATCTAATATTTTAAATTTTACAACCTTTCTAACTTATTTCAAAATATATATTATCCGATTTTTGCTTTTGCAAAATATAATATAATTATATTTATTAAACTCTCAAGTTAACTATTAAACTCTTATAAGTTTAATTACAATCTTACCATACAAAAATGAATTTATCTAAACTCGATCTTGAGCATGAATCTTGCAAGAGGCAATATAGTTTTTAAACTCTTATATGTTTATAATCCTACTATAAAAAAATGAGTTTATCTAAACTCTAAAGCCTAATAATCTTAAATATAATTATGCACATGCCCACATATAAATGCAGAGACCCCTCCGAAGTTTTTTTTTCGGTCATACACATGAGTTTTGGAATCAAACTCAAAATCTTATACTTGAGAGATTTGAACTCATTTCAGTACTCCCACCAATACCTTATTAGTATATTGTCATTAATTATGATATTCAAAGACTCCAAATTAAGGAAAATTATTGTAAATTCCACCCCTTTTTTTCTCTCCTTCCCCTGAGATTAGGCACCCAGCACATCCCTTGATTTGGGAATATATATATGCATACTAATTTCCTGTGAGATTTAACCTATATATCCTACGTAATACCCTTATATATTTCGTATAATGTGACATTAAGCACCTGGTAAACATATTACTGAATACTTTTGAAACTAATACCAGGGAGGTATTGTGTACTAATATCATCTAACCTCTTAGGAGGTTAGTGTAGTTTAACAAAAATAAGAAAAAGAAAAAAAAAAAAAAAGCTCAATCAACATTCAAGAATTATAATTTACATAACATTTAACAACACACATATATATAAATTAAATTTTAGCTTAAAAGATACTTTTAAATTCCAATCAAGGATATTTATTAGATCAGTGTTTGTTTTTTTTCTATTTTCTGATCAATGTTTGAACAAACCCAGCCCCCCCGGTACCAACCCAAGCAGAGTCCCCATTTTTGTTTGCAGTCACGGACAAGACTCGAGTGGCATTACCTTCGTTTCTCTTTCAGGGAGGTCACATCAACATTTACATCCAAAAGAATCTTAAAAGTGAGTTCGAGTTTGGCCATAAAAGAGGGTTGTGGTGTGGACGAGCCCATTCTTCACCGAAACAATTCCCATGACTATTCGTCTACAAAGACAAACCACTGTGCGATGGTCCCCTCCAGCTGGTTTCTCTCACACACACTTTTGTCCTTTTCCTCCTTGTTGCTTCAAAATTCAATTCCCTCATCGACACCCTTCTGTGTCTACTGAAGGAACGAAAATTATTGAAATTTTGGATTTGATCACTGAAAGACGGGGATATGGCTTTCAAATAAACACTTGTTGGCTGTTGTTTCGTTTGTTGAAAAAAATGAAAGAAATTTATCTAAACTATTTTTCGGTCACGAAAATTACCCAAACTCACTCGGTATAGGAATGAAATGGTATAGAGCATTTGGAAACCCCTAAAATTCAATTCTATTAATAAATTGTATTGAATTTTATGATTTGAAAGCAATTTAAGTGAAGGAATTGAAATCCAACAAAGATAAGGAATTCAAATCAGATCCAAATATGTACGATTTGATGTGAGAATTGAATTCCAACAAATGAAAATATCAAAATAATCTTAGTTGAATATAGTGTTTTATTCCTAACCTATTAATGAAGGATAAAATAATAAAATTAATTATATTAATTTATTTTTAGACTCATTTCAAATTAATTTACTAACTCATTCCAAACATAATAATTTAATTTAATTTTTGACAGAATTTAATTCCTAGTAGAATTTAATTCAATTTTATCTCATTAAAAATTTTCAAATGCCTTGTGAAAGAATTTATCTAAACGATTTTTCGGTAAAGGAATGAAATGGTAGTGCAGTGTAGAAGACGAGAAAGTCCACAGTAAGTTAACATCTCCAAAAAATTATACGAGACTCACATAATGGTACAATATTAAAAAAATTTGTGATAAGAATAGTTGATGATAGAAGAATTTTCATTTTCTCTGGTGTAAGGTTCGTTCTATTATTTATAATTTTGAAGGATTTAGATAGTCAAAAGTGAGAATATCTATGAAGTGAAAAAAAGAAAAGTTAATTATCATTAGGTCTTATGATAGGATTAAGGCATAATGATAGTTATTGATTCAAGGATTCAATTTTGATAATTTTTTTTAATTTTTGAAAAACAGTCTTGATATATTTACTTTTTTTTTTAAGTGAAAGATTTAGATTAAAGGATAAAAACTCTCCCCAATCCAAAGGTAATTACATATCACCAAGTCATAGCAGTTCGATCCATAAGTGAAAGGTCGACTAGATGAACTTAACTTCTTATGGCTAACATATATATTTAGTATTTACTATCTAACATTGTTGTCAACACAAATCACCATGGTTTTAAATTGTGTTTTCCATTGTTCTGGTTTTTCTAAAGACAGCCTTGAACCCTTAAAAAAAACCCATTATTTAATACATATTATTATTTTTAATTTCTTAACAATGATCTTAGGGTGCTTGTTAGAATTTTTTTTTTTTTTGTAGTTAAATTTTCTGCATTCATCATAATGGTAATACAATTACAGTCGTGACCGTAATGTGCTTAGAAACAAAAGCATGACCAAATTCATTTCATCTCCTCCCATTAGGCACAGCTTCCTATGATCTAATTACCGTTTAATTTGTTCAAGTCAACCGGGTCCGATGAAATTTGCTGCCAACTAATTTAGTTGCCAGCCAATCCCTGCCTTGATTCTTCACAACTACAAATTCCAATTTCTTTATTCGTCTTTGATTCCATAAATTCACTGAAAAAGCACACACACAAACCCATGATTCACAGATTCCACTAAACCACACCACGCCACTGTCCAAAAAGAATTGAGCACGTTTCCGACCCACACATGTGGTGAGCTCAAAGTGAACCTAATTTCCCCATGAAAAGTATGCAGCTAGCACCAACACAGACACATTTTGTTCATTCTTTGTCTGCTGACGCTGTGAACGCCACATATCACACAATGCAGCTGCCAAATGGTGCTACCTAGAAGCACCCTCACATAGTGAAGACCGAAGCCAATATCAATCTGTTTGCCATGACATGGACATCGTTTTTGTAGTACTAGTGTGCTAGCTAGCATCAAACTAAAAGGCATTTTATTTTAGTTAGGTTCCTAGCTAGAGGGTTCCCTCGTCTTTTTTTTACCCCCCTCTCTCTTTTTCCTTATATGGGACTTTAAGGATATAGTACCGTCCCAGATGAGCATCCTCATGTGCCTCTTCATTGCTCAAAAAAAGAAGGAAAAAAGAGAACCATATGTCATTTTTCCGAGTTTTCTTTTTCAAGTGGTTGATATTCCTCGCAGACCTTTTAATCAGTTCACTTTACAGCCCAACTTCACATTCCCCTGCGGCCATGGAATGGCATCCAGACTTGAAAGCTATATACAAAATTGACTTTGATGCATATGATTAAATTATGCATTTGAAAATTATATAGTTAGTCAATTTGTCTCATATATTTAATATAGTGTTCTGATTGAAAACTGGAATTTATTCTAAATCCATTGTAAAGACTATGTTTGGTTAAAAGGTAAATGTGAGGATACATTTTTTGCAAATTAAATTATTGTATATATTTACATATAAAATTTATCCATCAAAATTTACACCTCATTTATATCCCATAACCAAACATACCTTAGTGTAAAAAAAAATACACTTATAGATAATAATATATCGTCTTTTTGATAAATATATTTGAGTAAACTATCAATTATATTAAAAATCTTAAATACATATGATCAAATGTGAGTGTTAAACTCTTTTACATCAAAATTAAACGACTAATATTGCTTGATATTTCTTTGCAAACAATAAATTCAGGAGCTGGAATGGCTACCCAACGCTTATAGTTTTTGTTTTTTTTGGTAGGTTCCCAACGCTTTTAGTTTGAAATGCATCGAAAAAAACCATACATATATGGTTAGCAATAGAATTAAATATAAAGTCACGCAAGTTTGAGTGGGGTTGACATTCTTCCGCTTCTCCGTTGCACTAATTCTTCCATTTTTTATCATTACCGAACACATTTTTTTGCAGGTTAGTGGGAATTAGTTTGAATCGAACATTCAGTAACTAAGCTTCAACCCACGATGGAAAAGAAGTTCTGCTTTGAGATTTTTTACTTTTATTTTTTATTTTTTGGTTTTCAATTGCCGTAACTGAGACTCGTTCGTCACTTTATGCGTGCAGCGAGAAACGGACAAAAATTAGGTTGACACTTAAATTAATGTTTCTTTCTTAAACTCAATTTCCGTATGTGCAGGAATAGGAAACACCACATTGAAAGAGAATTTGAATAATATGATCAAATTGGAACTCAGAATCTATCCTTTTTAATTTCATTTTATAATTAACTCTGATCTATTTTGTTTACTCTTATTAAGTTATTGTAATCGGAAGATTGACTAGTGCGATAACTAGCCAGTTTACAAATTGGAGGATGCATGCTTTGATTTTGTTGGAGGCCATTGAAGAGGTAAAGTAACTTAATTGAGTGTCCCTAATTTTATATTTCACAATAAATTCTTATATTTAACGTCAGATTTAAGGAATCAAGCGAAGATTATTTAATTTAATATAAAACAGATAATAATTACTACTTTTATTTTTTAATAAGTGTCTATATTCACTTATATACACATATTTTAAGAAAATAATTAGATAAATTTAAAATTAAATAAGTTTAAGTGTATTTTATAATATTACTCTTATTACTCACTTCAATACTCTTTTTTATATTTAGTCTATTCACTAACTCTTTATCTCTTATAAGAATATTAAAAGTAAAAATAATTAATATTATCTAAAATTTATTAAAGAATAGATAGCAATAAAATAATAAAATTTTATAAATAAATATTTATTAAAGGATGAAGATAGTATCTGCTTTTAATAAAAAAAAAAAAAAATAGCCAGCAGATCCAAATCCGCATATGAAGATGAGATCATGCAACTATCAAGTCGGCAAGCCGTAATTTATTTGGCACTTTTGACTTTTTTATTAGGCACTGAAGCTTCATTGCAATGTCAACTCCGTCTGCATCTTTTCTTTCTTTTCTCTTTGTTAGTATTTACTTACTCGGCAGCTAACCATTCCCCTGCCCATCCTCGGGACCATTAAAAGACCAAAATTACATGTCATTAAACCCTAATAATATACTCCACTTTGACAATCTAATATAGGGAAAATGATTTTGTTATGGATTTTGTATGAGAGAATAATAATAATATGAGATTTGAGAGAAAATTACACCCACTATGGCTTTTCTAATCCCGCACAATGCGAGATTTGTATCCTAGCTAATGATTTTTACACTGTACAGCATGTGAAATCCTCAAATCACGTTTAGAACACAGGCCACGTGTTGGAACAGAATTAGCTGGAGGAAATCTCGCATGAAGCAAGATTTTGAGCGCTGAACCCCACCTCGCCACGTGTCGGAACAATATTGGCTGGAGCAAAATCTCGCATGACGCGAGATTTTTAGTGCTATACTCGACATTGCCATGCGTCGCCTCCCCCTATGTTGTGCTGTTCTCGGCCTCTGCAAGCTCTCCACGCATCGATCTCCTGTTGGCACTTTCTGAATAGTGCATGGTGCGAGATTTTGAGGAGGCAGTGCATGCAGGCCACATGTTGTCCCCCATGTGCGAAGCTACGTCCCACCGTCTGCATGTTCCTTACGTGTCAGCTCCCCCTCTTGTCCCTCAAATGCATGCGAGGATCTTGGCTGAACTGGAGACATCTTGCTAGCTTACCACTGTTATGGGCATTTGTTGGCTTATAAATGGGATGCTGGCATTTGTGAAGATGAAGTGTGAAGAAAGAGTAGTTAAGGGTCCGGTGGTGCATTGAGGCTGTGTAGGGAGAAGGCCAATGAGGCAATGAAGAGAGAAAAAATGCCAATTGATAATACAATAATTTATAATGAGCATATATCAGTAAAAGTTCGTCAAAATATTGTCATTTAATATTTATTTTTTTGTCATAATATTTTTGTCATTTGTATTAGTTAGAGAAAAATAATAAGTTTTAATAGATCTTGCGTCTTGAATAGATCTGCCTCTATAATAAAAAATAATATTTCTATTATTTTTAGTAGATCCTGCCTCTTGAAAATTTAATAATCACATTTTTTAATATAAAATTAGCTTTTTAGATTTTTTTTATAGCAATGATTAAAACTTGCTTGTATTATGGTGCTTCTTTGATTACATGCTTTATTATTTCTGTCTTTACTGAGTAAGATTGTTTCGGTGGCTTAATGGTAAATCTTTATCAAATAACTTACCCATGTGGAATAGCTAGAACTTAGATACGGTAACAATATTCTCAATGGTTTAGAAATGTATTTTTAGTTTAAAGGAGAACTTAGACAAAATTAAGGAACTAAATTAGAAATTAAACCATATAGTGTTTTAAATATTTTTACAATAATTGGAGCACTTGTCTTTTACATTAGAAACCTAAGGGCACAAGAATGCTAACAAAGGAGTTTTGATAATATTAGTTTCTAGCTTAAAAACAAGGATGTGCTTTGACAAGTCGAGCTGTAGTGCAAGCACGAGTCTCACGTTTTGCAAAAAGCTCTCAGGTCAATCATGTTTCATGTACATGTCATGTTTACTTGTATGAAAGATGTTGGTTATTAGTCATGTTAAAACAAAGAGAAATATTTTTATCTTTTTAACCTAAATTCACATTAATATTAAATTTTCACCACTAAGACGAAATATTTATGTAATGTCCCAAAAGTTATTACTCCAAATGATGCCATGGGATTTTTCAGATTTTAGACTCGTAGGACTTAGTCTATCCTTTTTAAAATAAATATTCCTTGTACTTTTTTATGCATTTTTAAACTAATATATCTAGATAATGCATGTGTTATAATTTTTTTTAATTAAAAATGTATTATTAGTTTAAAGAATTTTATTAGCCTCATGTTGTTATTATACAGATAGATACTGAAAAAATTATTATTTATTATAGGAGAGAGAACTGTTGAAGCCCCATCATTTATTCATAGAACCACCTGTGGTGTATATACATGAGCATCTACAACAACCTGGTTTTCACCACATTGCACGGATTTGCCACAGGGGAATAAATAAATATCTTATAAGCGCATTAGTTGAAAGATAGAGGGCGGAAACGCACACATTTCACTTTCCTTGTGGGGAGTGTTCAATTACACTAAAGGGTGTTGCGATTGTGCTGGGGCTTCGTATCGAAGGTTTTCCAGTTATTGGAAGCACTAACAGCAGCTCAAAAGTAATTAGGAATATATGTGAGCAGCTGCTTGGTGGTCGGCAGGACCAACTGATGTTGTTGCTGGTGAAATAAAATTTGACTGGCTTACAATTCATTTAAATTCACTTTCATATAATACGGCAGAGCAAATAGCATGCCATGCCTATGGGTACATCTTATCTATGCTAGGTCATTTCATAATTCCGAATAAAAGCACAAGCATGGTGCATGGAAAATTTTTGTCACTGCTTGAAAATTTGGAACGTATTGGGTTGTATAGTTGGGGCTCAGCATGTCTCTCTGCACTTTATCATGGGCTAGATCGTACTTCACGTAATAATACAAAAAAAGTCACTAGTTGCCTGGTACTATTGCAAGTGTCGGCATGGCAGCGGCTCCCGTGATTGGCTTCTTTGCCAACCATGCCATTTGATTTTCCCCTTGCTTTGAGGTAAAAATATTTTAAATAAATATTTATGCTGTTATGAAGATTATATTTAAACTAAACAAATATTTCACAGATAGAAGCATTATCGGTATCCACGTAATACTCCATACAATGATCTCCATAATATCAGGCTTGCATTGGATCATATGCAATTTGATCAGGTAGATATTAATTTAGCAAAGATTTTCTTTTATTGTCAAATTGAATATTATTTGTATATCTTATATAACATGTTTATTAATGCAGTTTGTGTGGCAACCATATCAAGATCCAGCAATTGATGGCCACATTCCAGATGATGTGCGAGTTGAGCGTCCCTTATGATCAACTGTTAGTCCACTGATATGTTTTGAAACAATAGAGTGGCATGCGACTGACCGTGTGATGCATCAATTCGAGTTTGATCAACCAATTCCTTCCTTACCCCGCAATCTAAGAGGATCACATAATAAAGACTTACAGGGTAGAAAACCAACTGACTGGAAACAAAAGCATCTGGAGTGGGTTATGTTGTGGGAGTCTTGACATGACCGTTTATTGCAGGGACAATCCACTAACAATTACGTCCCATCAGATGATTACCGAGACTGGTATATAGAATATGCGAGAAATTGGTAATGGTTGTCCCCTGAAGTGCAGCAAGACCAGCCAATCCCTCAGCAGTCATTCCGCCAGACCAGGCATTCGCACAGTACTAGCCATTCCCATTTTATCAGTTGGACCAGCCATTCCCACATCATCAGCCGGACCAGTCATGGGCACATTATCAACCATTCATGGGCCAATCGTGGGAACAGTCATCCCTACAGTTTCAGTCATTCCCTGTGCCTTTGTCACCCCCTCAGCAGCAGGATGTCTATGTACCATTACCTGTTACAAATGATAATGTGGATTAATGGTTGAATTTAAGTGGGAATATTCAGTAGTTTTCTCCAGTGCAGAGCCAACATAGTGTTAAACCATCGCGAATGTCCCTAGATGTAAGAGGCAACTAACGGGGTTCAAGGAGCCTTCTGAGTCAAAGAAGAAGGTCTGTTCACAGCAGTGGCACTGAGTTTGGTATGAATAGTTCTTACCACCTTAATGATGTTATATCTGCACCTCGGCGTGACTTTGATCTAAATGTGATGGCTAGTGAACCTGGTGTATAGGAAGATGTATACCAACCTCAACCAATACTCTCCCCAGTTAGACATACATTTGCCTAGCCAGTACAGGAGGGCATATCTTCATTTACCCTTGTGGCAATACCTAAATCTAAATCTGCAAGAGATGTCACTGGAGGGATGGAGAAGGGAGGAGTGGATGAGGAAGGGAGAGACAATAGGAGGAGGAGTAGTAGTCCTAACACACATTTTCAGAGAGGGGTTGGCTATGGGTTACGAGAAAAAATTTAGCCACCTTCCAGATGGTGGCCTTCGGGAAGGAAGCCACCTAAGGGGAAATAGTCATTAGTATTTTTATTTTATCATTTCTTTTACATGTACTTTTTTGTGGTTTGATATAATGTGAATATTGTAATCACACATAGTTATTTCAAGTATAACTACTTTAGCATAAAAATAGTAATTGTGTTAATATTTTATTATTTTAAAATTTTAGATCACACATTTATATGAATAATTAAATCTAAAATTAAAATTTATTTTTATTTTTTTAAACAAATTTAAACATAAGATTTAAAATTTTTAGTTCATCTTAATTATTTTAAAATTTTGTATTACAATTTTAAATTTGACATCTTAAAACGCCTATGAGATTTAAATAATTAAAAAAAAACTAAAAACGATTATTCAAATAGAAAATAGAAAATAAACAAAAATAATTATTTCAAGTAAATGTTCACAATAACATTTTAAATCATTTATATAAATAATTTTTATCACTAAAATTTAGAAATTAACCTTTTACTCTATAATATTATATATGAGTCATACTAATTTTTAAGATAATCTCCAATGATAAATTAATACTACGATACTCTTTTTTTTAAAAATAACTAAAATCTAAAAAAGAATCTATTTTTTATTTTCTCTGTGAAAGCCAAAAAAAAATTTGAAAAAAAATACTTTTTAGATTTTTCAATTATACATAAAAGGGACTTTGACAGCTCAAAATCATTTTTTTCACAAGGTTTTTTTATAATTAGATAATTTTTTAAAATAATTTGAATCTAAGATAACTAGTTTTCAATTTTTTTAAGATAAAAGGGTGACTTTAAAATTTTTTTTAACTTTTTAAATTATATATAATATAAGTTTCATAATTAATTTTTTAAAAATATGAAATAAATACATTCAAAATTTAATTTTGATAATGTTTGTTTTCTAAAATCTAAAATAAAGACACCACTTATACTATATATTTTAAGAACAAATTAAAAAAAATACCAGTTTTATGTTATTCATTAGTGTTGAGGGGGTTAACACCTTGCAACTTCTAGCCCTTCAAAATTATTTTTTTTGAAAAATAAATATTTTTGTATAATTAGATAATTTTTAAAATAATTTGAATCTAAGGTAACTAGCTTTCAATTTTTTTAATTAGCTATAATATAAGTTTCATAATTAAGTTTCTTAAAATATGAAACAAATACATCGAAAATTTAATTTTGATAATGTTTCTTTTCTAAAATCTAAAATAAAGACACCACTTATATTATATATTTTAGAGCAAAGTTGGGGTTTATTAGAACAAAATAAAAAGAAAAACAAAACACCAGCTTTATGTTATTATTCATTGGTGTTGAGCAAATCATTCTTGTACTAAAAGTGCCTCGTCCAGCATGCATGGAAGTGCCTTTTTTTAATATTTTTCCTTCAAAATGTCACATGAGGCGAGTTTTTAACTTTAAAAAGTTAAAAAATATTTTTTCTTAATTTCTCGCATGATGCGAGATTTACTTCTCCACATAGCGGTAATTACACTTTCAACTCCATATTACTGTATAATCTCAATCAACATTCCATATTGAAGAAAATGACCCTCTAATATAAGTCATTATTTTGGTTCACACGTAAAATTATCCTTAAATTATATTAAGGATTTAGTTTACCAATGTTCTAATGAAAATATGTATTTTATATTTTCAATATATAAGTTCTAAACAAACAATCTTTTAAATATATTTAGGAATAATATTTTTAAAAATATCATTTTCCAAAAATGTGATTTCTGGAAACCTAATTTTAAATCTTGAAACAAACGCCCTCTAAGACATTAGTTAGTAAAATCCTTATATTAATAGTATAATTATTTTATTTTTAATCTATGCCATAAAGATTTCATAAAATTTTATCATTGAGTGTTGATTACCTAATACAACCTTTCTCTTTTGTCTGGATTTGTTGTTGACCTCACCTGATAAAACAAGATTTAGTTATGCATGTTGTTATATCTTAATAAACTAATAAAGTTATTGTTTCATCGCACAACAAAGCTATGAATTATGTGTGATTTCCCTGTTGAACAAAAGAAAATCAACTCTCGTTGTATTTTTTTATGAAAAGATTTCATAATTTTCAAATGTAGAATTACTCGAAATTAAATGCTGAAATTTATCTCCACAAATATTGCTTTTTCACTCAATGGCCTTTCAACTTTCACACGTTTACCCCGTCCAAAAAAAAATAAAAAATTCAGACGTTTACCTTTCGAGTAATCATGGTAAAATTCATGTTCATGTTGTTTGTTTGTAAATAAAGCAAAAATATAATTTTGATATATTTCAATTAAAAAAGGAAAATATGTACACACACTCCTCAAAATGCTCAATATCACAAGTTACCATTTTGATTCAAGTATTCAAAAATCAAGGGAATAATCATAAAAAAAAAATGGCAAAATTTATTTAGTTAGTAATTAAAAATTTTCAGTCATGTTTTGTTTTTATGATTTTTAATTTCTTAGTTTTTTTATTAATAATAATAATAATAATAATACAATAATAGAAAAAATCATAAAAAAATAATTGCAAATATTATGACATGTGACATATAGATATTTTGTCATGTCAATAAGCTAAACTCTAAATTTAATAAAATGATTAATTTTAAAGATTTTTATAGGTTAAGGATCTAATTGGAAGATTTAAAAGTTATTGCTACCTATTTGCAGCTTGCAAAAAGTTTAGGAGAGTGTAAGTGTAAATGCTCTTTTCCCATTAAAAAAACTAAATTTTGATATATTATTGACATGAAATTTTTTTATATTATCAAGTAATTATACATTATTGTATATATTATTTTTAAAATAATGATTAAAAGATTTACATAATTTAATAAATAATAGATAATATAAAAATACAGTACATTAATAGTATATTAAATATTTTAAAATATTTAAGCAAATTATATTCAGGAACCAATGCTTTACATTTTTTTTTGGGTCGAATATTTATTTTATTTAATACCTTGAAGAGCCCATTTTCTAGGCCCCTTGTCCTCAAAACGCATATTGATTTATCTACTTTATATGAATCTTTGCCCTGTTTTCGGGATCTAATTGCCGAATTTTTCAATAATGATTGTTTTTTTTATGCAGATGGTTTCCGATTAGAAACTTATAATTTAAAGGAAATTAGGTATTTCAGTGCGGACTCTGGAGAAAAGGGGGTAAGGTCAGTTTGGTATGTAATATTTGGCCTGCACTTTTACAATATTACATGATACTAAATTGATACCACTTGTTCAGTTCAAGACCTGTGTGAAATTTTCTACTGAAAAAATAATAATACCTGTTGAAATTCGAAATTAAGAAAAACTTCGGAAATTCTTCGCGCTATCTAACTGACTTAGGAGTGGCTCCATCTCTCAAGACTCGAGCTTTATTTTGATAAAAGGGAAAAACATAGGTATCATGTTTGAAAATGACTTAGACTTTCAATATTATTCATCTAAAATATCGTGTTTTATTTATCAAAATATTATGTCATGCTTCTCCTCTAGACAGTAATCATTTGAGCTTTTGAAAAAAAAAAAAAAAACAGGTCTGTTTGTTTTAAAATTTTATAATTGTCTTTTTCTGATTTCAACAATTTTAATCAGGTCTTTGAATTATGCCGACTATTAGAAAAACACAAGCCCCAACTACACCCACAAATTTGGACTTTTCTATTCCTCTTAATATTGGAAAAAAATTCTATCATAAATATAAATCTTAGTTGAAGAACTGCATAGTATATCAACGAGAAAATGCAGACCTGCGATTAGAGTATATTGGTTATGGAGTAAAAATGTGGATAAAATTTTATGAATGAGTTTTATATTTAAAATTTTGCATAAAATTTATCGTCCCATCTTTAATCCTAACCCCTGATCAAACATACCCTGGTGATTAAAATTTAAACTCTAGAAAAAAAAAAAAATTGCTGAGAGTTCAGCTTCGTGCTTGTAACAGTGACTAAGATAGAAATACATGAGGAAAAAAAAAAAACTTCTTGTGTTATAAGATAGAAGATTATAAGTGTACACAACAAACATAATATTTTTCAAAGAAAAAAGGCCAGATTATAGATTTCAAGTCTTGTTAAAATAATGACTAAATAAAACAAACCACCGTTGAGGAGACTAACTTATCCAATTTTGTCTTAAAATTAAGAATATATCCGCACTTGATCGAATTAAAATATTGTCGTCTTTAATATATATATTAGTCTTTAAAAAATTAATGCTATAATATATTAATTCTTTAATAATTAGTCTCTAAAAAATTAATATATTAAAAATCTGACTTTTCTAAGAAGTAAAGATCAATACGCATTTAATTTTCTTAGGACTAGAAAGTAAGTCAAAATTTTTTTGGGAACTAAAGTATACTTTTTTTTTAACTAAAATATTAAGGGATAGGATTGTGAATGAGAGTTGAATTTAAAATCTCTCATAGCTTATTAATACATGTAAAACTTTACCACTAAACTGTGGATTCACCTACAACTAAAGTGGAAATTTACATAAAATTAAATCAATACATAAAATAAATATATGATATTGGAAATAGGTCATCTCATATTTTCGACTTTTACATGACATGCATGATTTCACATCATTTATTTTCTGGTGCTATATGTTTTGTTTGAGTCTCAACTTTTCAATTAACGAAAAGAGATCATAAATGGCAAATTCATGTAAAAATTCAATATAATAAAGAGATATCGTTCTTATAAATTATTTGTTTTTCAAGTCTCAAGAGAAGTATTTATGTGAGGAAAATATATTATAAAAATAATTTATGTACTTCTATATATTCATTAATTTAAATTTTTGAGAGAGATATTTCATACTGTACTCCTAAAAGCATGTCTTAGCTAGTTAATAACACTTGCATTGTGTGGTATGTCAGATTAAATACCAGTTTAGGTTAGGATCTGAATTAAAACAAAACATCATATCGTAAGTAAATGTTTGAAATATTTTAAGAAAGGGACAAAAACAATCTATTCGTCCCTTGAAATTATTTTTGAAGTTTGGCATTCAGTATAATCAGGTAATCTTGAATGATTTTAGACGTACTTCATTTGTTGAAGAAAATGTTGTCGCATTGATAACATTCATTTTCGAAGTCATCCCTAATTTCCCAAATTTCAGTTTGGCATAAGAAAACCGAATCATGGAAATATGAGGATATTATAAAACAAAAAAAAAAAACGCTGCTCCAACGCAGATTTTAATTCATAATATTTCTCATTAAAAAAATGGATTTAACTAACCAATACTTCTACAGCCAGTGCTCTTATCCTAAAAACATTGGTTAAGGAATCAAAAAAAAAAAAATTTACATTGAAAAAATGAGAATTTATATTTTCAAAATATTGAAGTCATAATAAAGTTTTAAAATTTTAATTATTTTGGTAACTTTAATCGATGTCCCTAGCAAAATCCAAAAAAAATATATGCCACACCACACAACAATAATCAAAATCTAACCATTAGTCAAGCAAAAAAAAAAGAGTGAGAAGGGATTGAATGCTCTCATATTGAAATTATACATGATTTTATCACGTATGATCTCTTACCACTCATTTTTTTATATCACATGTCATATTTGGATTTCTCCATCTAAATTAGTGACAAGAAATATGACAAAGTCATTGAAATTTTAATGTGAAGTGATCCATTCCTTTGGAAAAAAGAGAAGGAAAAATTGTGGTGATAATTAAGTTTACAAAAAAATACACTCAATTTTTTTAGATTTGGTAAAATTCAATCCATTTCTCCTTTAGATATAAAATTTGATCAAGAGATCCCAAGTTTATAAAATCATTACACTAATCTTTCTTGAATTTATAAAATTATTACCTTAACCTGTCTTCAATTGTACAATAACAATATATTCAAAAAAGATTAGTGTCACTCAAATAAATAACCAACAGTTATATTAGGATGAAATTCAACAAATTTCACGACAAATGAGGGTAACCTCCCACTAAGTTCATGATAACAATGTGACCACTGCATGCATGTATGTATTTTTTCAACTTCCCAAAATTTTTAACTTTCTTGCTATCAAGCGTCATCACTGCGCGTTGGCATGGAAGTGAACCAATTGCTATACGGGCAACTGTTGCACCTACTGATGAGTGATGATCACTGTTCCAGCTCCTGCTCCAGCTCCAGCCCACCACCAACACCACCACCATTATGTCCACACTCAAGACTCCACTGACATTGGCTTGGTGCAATTCATCTGCCTCTATACAACTTGCTAATACAATAATACCTCCAAAAAATATTAACCTTCATTAAAAACAAAAATCTTTTGCCCTTTTTTTTTTCTAAAGAACATGACAAAGAGACATGGGGACACTGCGTTTATTAAAATGGTGGTGGCCTTTCCCTACTTTGTCATTATATAACACTTTCTTGCATCATAATTCCAAACTCATATAGTAATAAGTGTAGTCGAAGACTATTGTTCATTACGTTTCAGTCGCCCTCAATATATGATACAGTGAGCCAGTCATGTATTATGATTAAGGCTTAAGTATATTCATAAAAAATAAATAAATTTTTATTTTAGTCTCTAAAAATGATCTTTTTGGTTTGATTTCAATTTAAATATATACAAAAGTATTTGATTTTAGTCCTTGGATAGTCTATGTTAAATGTTAAATTGGCTTAAGTCATTCAATTTTATGTGATAACATGTAATTAAATATGTGATAAAATTAAAATCAAATAATTTTAAAAAAAAATTTAGCCTGCAACTAATCTCTAAGAAGCATTATTTCCCGCTATGTAAAAAAAAAAATGAATAAACATGCACCAACAAAAAAAAAATGAATAAACTAATAATAATAGTACAATACCCTGTCTAGTGACCAAGTTTTTATAATATAAATTCTCTTTCTTGCTTGTCCTAGATCATCGAAGCTCAAAGTCCTCCTAACTCGTATTTGCTTTCTTTTTCTTTCTCTTTCTCTTTCTCCTTCTCCTTCTCTCACTCTCACTCTCACACTCTCTCTATCTCTCTCTGTCGTGCATATTAGTACCTCTGTACCTGTCCGTGTGCTTATCTTGCTCTCCTTTTACCCTGTTCCTTGAGGAACATAATCATATCTTGCTATTTCCAAAGAGTGTTCTCTGTGTTGGAGAAATGTATGCAGAGACTGGCCTTCTCTTCCCATACTTTCAGAACTTCTCTCAGGAGCTTCAGCAACTTGAGGAGTACTGCAAAACCCAGAAACCCAATGCTTCAATGGTACCTTACTCATTCCTCTCTTAATCTCTTACAGTTTCTACTCATTCCTCTGTCTTTGCTCTGTTTCTCTGCATTTGTTTGATGGGTTTGTCCTTATATCGAATAAATTTCAAAACTTTCTATTATCTGCTTTGCTTGTTTTCTATGAAGTAAATGGAGCAACAGAAAATGGTTGCTTTCTAGTTTAGAATCAAAATTCAAAGCACTTTTTTTTATGAGCTTTTGTCTAAATTTGCACTTAAATTTGTAATTTCTCACGTTTTAATTTTTTTTATTAGCCTTTTTTTGTTTTTTTTTCCTTTTGCGTCTAGAATTTCAAGTTATCAAGCTGAAGAAGGAAAATTGAAGAAGTACATAAGGTTGTTCATTTGATTTTTGCATCTTCTTCCCCTTGTTTCTGAGTGGTTTCCTATAGTGACATCACAAGTGGAAACAGCTGTAGTTGGGTTCATGTGCTGGATCTGAAAAAGTATGAGAAAAGGAGGGATAAAAATAAAATAAAATAGACTATACATGGGAAATATTATTTTTTTCTTTTGTTCTAGTTCCGTGTTCTGTAATATTTCTTCTATAATTCCTTTTTCAGTTTTTGGTGTGAACTCTTAAGTGGGGTTTGTCTTTTTGTGCCGCACCGAGAGATTGATTAAAGAGGAAAAAGGTCTCTTATTCGCTTTCTTTCTTTGTAGTAAGGGGGAAAAAGGGCTTGGTTAATGCACAACTTAATCATTTCTTCATGGTTCATGCTATTGTCGCGCACTAAATATAGTTACTTCCATTTCTGCTGCTTTCAAATACAAGATACTAGTTATTTCCATATGCTGTTTTGGTCACTGAGATTTTTCAAAACAAGGCTTTTGAGGCAAGGGCTTTTGTGCCTTTGTAATCCGAAAAGGTACTGGTCATTTATACCAAGATTAAGGAAGTCATAAAAAATATGTTGTTTTCAACCTGGCCAGTAAGTAACTGACATGGATATAATTTGATCACATTTTTTGTTGGCAAAAGAATTACTTTTAAGCAGTTCCTTCATTTATTTACACTAATTTTGATGTTTTGGGTATCCATCAAAAATGATAATTGTTATCCATATTCTTCAGCTGGGTTGTAGTCAAGTTCATTGTGGACCGAGTATGTGTGCTGCCAGTATCACTTTTTCAGTCATCAACCACGGGACTTTGTTTCAAACCCAGCTTTTCTGGGTGATTAACGTTTTTAATGACTTTTATATTGTGTTTGTAAGATTTTGTAAATATGATATAATAAAGACATGATTTTAAATCTTAAAAATATAATAATAAAATAAAATGTCACTTGATAATTACAAATTGAAGCATATTAACAAAATGAAAATCTTGGATTGTGCTTGAAACTAAGGCCCCTGTTCAAGTCTCTTATTGACGTATAGCTTTTTCTGTCATCTCACTGTCTCAGATAGATTCTGTCTCCTTTTTTTTTTCCCCCTCTTTCTGAAAAAGTTGAGGAAACTACTGTTTGGTCTAAATCCCATATTCCCATCTATAAACCGTGTTATGGTAGGATGATGATGACATGCAGTTGGAAATTGGAATCTTTTTTCCCCATTCTAACAAATTCATAATCTGGATTGTTGCTTTAATAACAAGTTTACTCGTTGAAATCTTTTGAAAACTTTTGGCATCTTTGATCTCATGAAAGTTGGAACCCATCTTAGAGCAAGTTCTCAACATTAGTAAGAACCAGGCTGAATATGTCCTGTTGGAAACAAGTGTTAGATGATAAACTAAACATCAAAAGTGCTATTGATACACCTTTTCTTGGGGTTGAATGGTAGGGAGGGGTAAGTGTCCGTGATTGTAACCCACCCTGCATATGGGACTAACCAAGTCATATATGTCCATTCCTTTAATTGTTGTAACAATTATTGTTTGCTACTATACTTACACTTAACATTTGCTGAGATTTTTGTCTTTGTTTTCACAATTTTGTCTAATGATGAAGTAGTTCTTATTCAGTCCGCTTTTTTGTGTTCTAAAGCTAACATTCTAGTTCTCCATTATTTTTGTTTGGCTACCTATTATCATTAAGATTAATTTAGATTCTATAAATTATGTACCTATTAATTACTTGTTTTTGTTATTTCCCTGTCTATAATGCAGAGTGACCTTATTCAGTCGTCTGCTGCCATGTTGGAGTATGATTGGGCAGCAGAGGGTGATCTTTTCAAAGCACCTGAACCTATTATTGAAGAGCCAGCCATGGACCTGGACCCTGTGACAGCAGCCATCTCCATGATATCTTGTGGAGAAGATGTTGTCTGCTCGCAGGGACTAAAATCCACAGATATTGATGTTCTTCAAAAGGAGCAGCTTCTGAGGGAGGTGTTCTATGATTGTGAAAAGGATCTCTTTGAAAAGGCAGCAATAGACTTATCATTCTCTGAGATTCTGGACATCAAGGTTCCTGTTCTGACCATAGAGGAGAACACAATTGAAGAAAAGAAACAGCTTCTTGACATGCCATTACCAAAGAGCATCAGTTCGGGAAGTTTGAGCTCAATGGACTGGATGCATGGGGCCCCAATGAAGCCTGCTTTCCTTGATATCCCTGGAATAGATTTGAGTGAAGTTTATGGCATGCGGAGATCGTTAAGTGAAGGAGATATAAAGGTATGACTCAACTGATCTGTATATTGTATCTAATGCTTTTTATAAATTTAATTAAATCACCATGAAATTAAGCAGCATCGATTGAAGCTATAAAGGTAATATCCTAGACAGGTTAGAAGCAGGTCATCCCTTTTTGGGTGGGGAAGGACGTTTACAACATAGGAGGAAATTTTAGTATATATAAACCATTTGACTGCACTGCAACTTTTTTAGCAACTTCCTATACAAATTGGAATTTGATATTTTGCCTAACTTTTGGGGTAATAGATTAAAATTTGTTAGCCATATGATAAGGAATAACTTCCTTATCAAGGAATGAAATTTATAATGTCTTGGGCTCCTTTCAGAATCTTCTTCCACCTCATCATATAGAGTGACTTTGCTACCTTTTGAACTCAATCAAGAAGGAAGACTTCATTTTTATAAAGTATCAACTGATCTACTGTCAAGTCTTATGATTTAACAAGCATGAAAAAAGGCAAAGATGATATGGCCTGAATCTGCTTGTTAAATTAGAAATAACGAATTTGGCAGTCTTATCTTATAATACGTCAAAGGCCTCAAGGTTTCAAAGTCTACTAATGTAACCAAAAATTAAAAGCCAAAAGACACCAGATTCTTTTAAAGATGACATTTCTCTTAATGTGTCATGTTGTCCATATGAGTGATTTGTTTCTTGATAAGAAGTTAGTACTCAGTATACTGGAAATGCTGCTCCTTTATAAACCTGAAGTGTGATTAAATTTCACCTTTGTCTGAAATCATCACAATGTTTTGAAGTCTTCTCTTAAATGTCCCCTCCCTCTTTACATCCAGAAATAGGACACTTCCTCCAGGATATTATGGTTCCTTATATGGAATCACAATCAGTTTATGCATATAGTTCCTAGTTACTTGAAATATAATTTGACACATCACATTACTGAATGGCGAAGTTATGCACCGAAATATATAGATTTCTGTCCATTGCCACGGGATGGAGATGGATTGTTGATACTGTTTTTGTGACAGACTCTAGGCAATGGCAATTTGAACATTGTCCAGTCTCCCCATGAGAAGCCTTTTTTTGTCAGCAACTTCACCAATGAGGAACGCCGTGAAAAGCTCTCCAGATACAGGAACAAGAAGACAAAGAGGAATTTTGGGAGGAAGATCAAGGTAAACTACAGGTTTAGGATCCTTTGAATTTTTATGAATTTCACATGAATAATGAAACGCCTTGAAACCTTGGATTGCATTACCTTGCATATCTCCTGAAGTTGTGTGCTGAGCCGCTGACATATGCAGTGGGAACGGAGATTGATATTATTAGCTAATGCTTCCTGCCTAGAACATGATGATCACCTTTGTCTTCTGTTCCAAGGCTCTCTGGAATTTATTGTTCATCAATTTTTTCTATGTTGAATTTAACTTTTAAGTGCTTGTATAGCAGTATGGTACATGCATCAAGCACAATTTTCTTATGCAACCTAGTTTCATTGAGTCATATTTTCAGTCTATAAACAGATTCCAAACTCAACTAATGATGTGCTTTTGCTCCAGTATGCCTGCAGGAAGGCTCTTGCTGATAGCCAACCAAGAATCCGTGGAAGGTTTGCAAAGACTGAGGAATCTGATGTTAAGAGGCAATGACTTTCAACTGATTCAGTAGAAAGAAAGTAGGAATCAAGTAACTATATCTAAAGAAGCTATATGGAAGAGTTCGGAGTAAAATGCGCCTGGCAATTATATATACGTGGTGGAGTCTATGAATGGAACAAATATTGCCAAGTAAACAAGACCTTTAGCTCCTTAGGGTAGTTACATATCTTATGCTGTAATAACCTTTCTCTGTCGTTGGAGATGACCTTCTAGATATGTAAATAGGTTTGTTTGAATAAAAGAAGGAAAAAGAGAAGTTGTATTATGTTTATATATACATGTGTGATGGAATGGCAATGTTTAATTTTGTTGGTTACTTTCTTGTAAATTGAGATGGAGGTTACAATCTCGTGTTATTCATCATCTCCTCTGTCCCTTTAGCTTTGCAGATTGAGGTTAAAAAACTAAAAGACTTATGTAGTTTCAATTTTCATTTTCGATTTTTCATATTTCAAAATTTTGTAAAGGAAATATTGAAAACGGAAAATAAAAATTGAAAATCGGATTTTATAATATTTAGAATTTTCAGTATTTTATAAAATCTGAAAAATTAAAAACTAAAAAGTGAAACCAAACAGGCTCCATGGGAAGGGAAAACATTCTGAAGCACTTTGTGATGTTCTTGTTTGGTCATATCCAACCATTTATGTGTTTCTATCCAATAATTTAATTTTTGAAGAGACAAGCTAATAAAGGTTCATGATATGTTATCTCCCTTTTAGGGTTAAGGGTTGAATCAATACTTGATTCAAGATGATGAAACTAACAAGGGTAAGTTGGGTTGAATCCTACATTTTAACGGGTCTAAATGTAGTTAACAAACTTCAACCACAAAAGACATTTGGATTTTCTCTTAAGTAGCTATAATGAATTGATTGTATAATCTTTATTAGTTGTCTCAATCAAACGAATAAAATTGCTAATTGGGAATCTTTATAAGAATATTTCTTCATAGTTGAGTTTATCATATTCCATTATGCCTATCTCACATCCTTTGTCATGGGACATTGGGTTGTGGATCCTCTCAAGTTTACTACATAGTCATGTTTGGAATTTCACAATTGATTAAGTTGTAAGACAAATTAATTATATTAAAAGAGAAGTTTATCAAAGGTGAGGATTTGACATGACAAGATCATGTTAAAAAGCAGACATGAGAGGGTCTAAATCCGGACTTTGGAGACTAGAAAACCTGAATATGTAACATATGAGCAAGAACATATAAAATGATGAGTTTTATTCATCTGGTAACCTAGTTTTAATTGGCGGTTCCAATTTAATAGTTGGAACTTGGAATAGCTTGTCTCATGATCCTTATTGAGGGACCTTTAAGACTGATCATGAGTATTGACCGCCCAAAATATTGGCAAAAACAAACATAAATATTTATATTAAAATGTATCACCTTTCTCAAATATAAATATATATTTATCTTAACTTGAAATGTACTATTTGAAGGGATAAATGCATTTTACTTCTTGAATTTTAGGTCATGTGTAATTTACATTTTGACTTTTAAAAATGTGCATTGTGATACCCTAAACTTTTCAAACTGTGCAAAACACTCCTTAGTATAAGTTTGACAACTAATAAAAGTAAGATTTATATACACTTAGCCCCTCTTATATTTCTAATTTGTGCAACTTGACACCTTATCCGTGAATACTATATGCAATTAACTTACTGATTTGTTTTTATTGTATGCAACCCAATACCCTTCTTTGACTTAATTTTTTTGGGGGGGATTTGCACAGTTTGAAAAGTTTAGGGGGGTCGTAATCCATTATTTGAAAAGTAAAGGATTTTTTGCAAAGTGTGCAAAATTTAGGATGTCATAATGCACATTTTAAAAAGTTAGGATTTAAATTACATATAATCTAAAATTCAAGGATAAAATGTATTTAGTCCCTTTATGAGCACACGATTTCTATATATTGAGTTTAGTAAATTTTTTTTTTTTTGATAAACTTGAGTTTAGTAAATATTACACTTCAATAAACTCCTCTAATGCAGTGCCATGCATGAAATGCTTCTGATGGTAGTGTCAAATTACAATTTCATTTATCTAAGAATGGTAAATGTACAATCTGAGACCAAGTTCAATCGCATGAACCTGTGAAAACAATAAATCAAAAGTAATACAATTTAAAAGTAATGTAATAATATTCCAAAAAAGAGTTGTTTAGATAGCACCGCACGTGTCGAGTAAATTAGCTCTTGCAAATTGTGGGCTTAAGGTAAGAAGTCCTGTGATGTAGACAGGTGGATCATCAACTTTACATGTTCATGCCTTGTCTCTGTCATTATCAGTCTATCACCAAACCTTGACATGCTACACGCTATGTTTTTTATGTATTGAATTCATAAAAGTATGATTTCCATTTAGAAGTTTTCAGGGCGGAAAATTGCCGTTAAAACAGGTCAAGCCAAAATAAGTCCACTCGAATGGAACGATAAGACACATAGAGAATAACAGTGTTGTCCCACATATTTATACTTTGCATTATCTCGTACAAATCTGAGATTAATCATGTGCTTAATGTTAATTTAAAACAAGCATTATTCCAAGATAAATTTTGATATAATAAAGTTTATCCGCATAAAACTCGAATGCTTCAGTGTATAGCTCATTGATTGAGTCCATATCAAGGGTCTTTGTTCTCTTTCTTTCTCTTTTTTCTTTTTTTCAGCTTTGATAAATACTAAATTACCTTTTTTCCAGAAAGAATTGTGTAACCAGAAAGTTCTAATGTGATAACTAGCTTATCAGTGTATTGTAAATTTTGTCACGATCAATATCAAGAATACTAAAATACCCCTGTCAATAATTAAAAAAACAAAACAAGTATATAATATTATTGTTAATTGTTATAAAAATGCTTGGACGATGGCAACTTGGCTTCCGTCGCCGGCCACGACTCATCTCATCTGAACGCATAGGATAACACGCAGGCTGAGCCCCGAGAGACTCAGGTTTTTTATTTTTTTTTTCAAAAAATAATGTATTTATTTCTGTAAATGTTGAAAATCTCAGTCA
>CM062349.1:39741528-39794028 GCA_031216105.1 Dalbergia cultrata | reverse complement strand
ACAAATCCCAGTACTTACAAAACCAAGTAGCAGACGAGTAAGACGGAAACAGAATGGCACACTGACACCAGAAAAACTCCCATATTTAAATTCCAAAGAAAAGGATGTCCATTTATAAGCATTAATGCAGTATATCAAATCTGGCAATGATTGCCTTTCTTATTTGTTGTTTCTATAAATAAAATGTTGGGTATTGTTTACTGATAAAGTAAATTACGGAACATATGCCTCTTAAAATTTAAATTTAAATTCCAAACAAAAGGATCTCCATTTATAAGCATTGCAGTGTATCAAATCTGGCAATGATTGCCTTTCTTATTTGTTGTTCCTATAAATAAAATGTTGTATATTGTTTACGGATAAAGAAAATTACGGAACATGCCTCTTAAAATAATGTAAAAATTGATTAAGAAGCCAAACCAACACACAAAAAGAGAAACAAAAAATCTACATTGGATATAACTTGAATAATGAATTACTAATTACTAATATATATATATAATCAGAATGAATGTAGCAGAATGTGCAGCCAAAAAGCAATAAGAAAGTGTAGTAATTGCAGAATCAACCATCAACCATTCACTGATTCTAGCTTCTAGATATAATTACAAAACATTAGATGCATCAAGCAAAACACCTGACATGACAAGGTGCCAAAATGAATATATTTTCCTTCGCAGGGCAATCTTTGAGGCTCTGATTTTATGGGATCCCGTGTTTACCAAAAGCGAAACAAAAACACAAACTCATGTACGTCAAAAATTTATTATAAAACAAGTCAATAACTTGTCCTGTCTCCAACTGTCTGTTTCTCTGACCAGAAAATGAAGGAAAATAAGAGAAAACGTATACCCAAAAAGAAAGAATTAAAGAACCCCAAATTGTTGGCAGAATATGACATAACAGTAGGGTCTGTCCAAGCGTGTTGTTTTTATCGTGGACCCTCAAGAAAGAAACCCCACAAATTTTTAATCTTTAAGTTGCGGCGTTTTTCAGCAGAACCAAGAAAAGCACTAGGGTTTATCACTTTAGCCCCCAAAGAAAATGAAAAAAGGAAAAAGGCATGATAGAGAAAAAGCAAACCCCAAAAATCCGCAGAGGGTGCAAGAAATGGAACATTAAAGCTTGGAACTTTGGGAAGATTCTTGGGAGCAGGAAAAAAAAAACCCAGAAAGGAAAACTGGAAAACATAAATGAAAGTGAACAGTGACAAAGAAAGCGAAAACATCATGATTATGATGATGAATGATGCTCATGATTATGATGATGATGGTGGTGATGATGATGGAAGGAGAGAGAGAGAGACGGAAAGAAGACTTGCCTGACGTGAATGTTGGTGAGAGAGTGGTATTGAGGAACGTGTTGCTGTGGGAATGAAGAAGGTGGAAAGAGGAAGAGAAGCAATAACTGCGTTTCACTTTCACCCTTCCCAGCTTTATTTCTGTTTGAAAGCTTGCTTTTGGACGGAAATGGAGTCTCTTCAGCCTTAATTTATATAATATGAGATTGGAACAATATAAATATATTTTTTCTCTCTTCTGCCTTTTTCTTTTTCTTTTTCTTTCGAGGATAAAAAATAATAATTGTTTTGCCCATTTTTCTTTGTTTAGTTTAATATAAATTCCGGTGTTTGCTATTTGCTAATGCCACGGGTGTGTGTTGTGGTCCCGTTTGAACCCTCCACTGCTAGAGGGGCAGGGTTGGCGCACTTTGAAAGAAGAGATAAAAAATAAATAAATAAATATCACTAAATACCTTTAAATTTAAAGTTATGATACTTTATCTCATTTTTTTATAAGGGTATTTTTTTTTTATTATTTGAATAAATAATCACCTTTTTTAACCTAAAAAATCACTTTTCATATTTTTGAATAATTTTTAAAAAAAATCAAAATTTAAAAAAAAATTCATTTTCAACTTTTTTTATAAAAGTAAAAATTATAGCTTCTGAAAAAAAATTAATTTTCAAATTTTTTAATTATATATAAAATTTAATTTTTATAACCACTTTTTTCAAAATCTGAAACAGATGCACCCTTTATCTTGTTCTTCTATGGATATAATATTTCATTCTATTTCTATTATTACACTAATATTTTTTAATATATTCATTAAAATCAATCTTTTCCTAACCATAGTTTATCTCATTGATATTACATTTTAATATATTATAATTTTCAATTAACTTTAGCTTTACTAATTTTTAATATATATAATAAAAATTATAAAATAAATCTAAAAATTTACTATTTGATGAAATACTACAGTTGTAAATTTTAAAATAATTTTAATTTAAAAATAAAATTATAGTTTTAATTTTTTAACAATAATATTGTGTATAATTTTTATTATACAAATGTTATTTCATATAATAATTTAAAATTTAACATCAAAATTTTAACTTACATCTATTTAATAGTTCTATATAGCAAGCGAAGAAATGCAGAAACATCCAGAAACATGGAAAAAACCTTGAATTCAATTAGCCATGCTTGAGAATTAGCAAAGAAAATTGCATCTGAACTAGCAAAGAGGCATGGTTAATAGATGTAAGCTAAAATTTTGATAGTAAATATTAACTTATTATATGGAATAATATTTATTTGATTAAAATCATACTCAATAGTATTATTAAAGTAGTTTTATATACTTTAAAAGAAAAAATTAAAAATATAATTTTTCTTTTAAATTTTAAAATTATTATTCTTTAAATTCGAAGCTACAATATTTTATCAAATAATAAATTTTTAGATTTATTTTATAATTTTTATTATACAAATTAAAAATAAATAAAGCTAAAATAAAGTGAAAATTATAATATTTTAAAATGCAACACCAATGAAACAAACCATGGCTTGAAAAAGATGAATTTAATGAATATATAAAAAATATTAGTTTAATAATAAAAATAAGGTGGAGTGTCATATTTGTAGAAGAATAGGGTGGAACTCAATAGTTATAAACCTCAAAGGTGTTTAATATTATGTACAAAAAAAAAATGACACGGTATGCTTTTCAATGTTTTGTTTGCTTTCCATCAAATATAAACTTTTTTTTTTATTAAAAATAACAAGAAATATTTCAGTGGTATATAACAGTTTTACATTTAGACCCAAAAACTTTATATTATCATCATATCAAAATATTTTTTGGATGAATTTTTTAGATAATGAGTGTGAAACTCAACTACTTCTATTAATGTTGGAAAATATAATTTAATAACAGTGTAACACTTTTTCACAAATTCAATGCATAAAAGTTAAACTCATATTTCAAAAAAAAAATACAAACATTATATTTTTATTAAAAATAACATGAGTTTAATTTTTATACACTAATATTTTAAGACAAAAATTTTACAATATCATTTAATTAAATCATCCTATTTGAATAACTTTTGAAGTGGTGCATGTAAAACTTAACTGCTTTTACTGATGTAATAAATACATAATTAAATAATATTGTAAAAAAATTGTAAGTGTATAGAAATTAAACTCAAATATCATCATGATTTAGGGAATTTTATCAAAGTTTTGGGTTAAGGCTATGGTACATCAAAAGAAATGTAGTGTATCACATATAAGGTACTTAGCCACGTTTACAAATTGTGATTAAATATTTAAATATATTCAAAATTGTAGTAAATGAATTTAACCACGCTTTATAAGTGTGGCAAAATACCTACAATATGACACATCATACTTTATCTTATGCATTATAAACAAAACCAAAAGGTTTACCCATCATATAATTTTGATTAAGAAAGCATCATCATTATTATTTGACCCCAAATATTTAAAAATTTTGATTGATTTGGTTATTCTATTATTAAATAACTTTTACATTTTTGTGAAGGTGTATATCAATTATTTTATCGATGGAAGGATTTAAGGCCTATTTGAATAGTAATTGAAATCGATTCTTCCCAATGAAACTTTTTTTAACTTCTCATAAAATTTGCTTTGAGATGCCACATGGTTACCTCGGGAAGTTGTATGATGGATAACCAGAGAGGCTGTTAATGATTTGATTTGGAACATCTGAAAAATGTTCTTAAGAATTATCTATTTTAACATAAATTGTTTACTATGTATTGTACTTTAACTCAAGGTATCCATTGTTAAATTTAGTGGTTAATCTTCTCAAAATGTAGAGTTTATAGCAATGAATTGTTTCTCACAACGAGACCCTCTTCATATATATTGTCAAGAATTAAAACTCTAACTAAATGCTTAAAAAGTCTAACCAGCTACTACTAAACCTAGTGGTAATGTTTTACTTCCCTAATTCCACCATTATAACCCTTCAGTTTAAAAAAATGATGCATTAAGAATTTTCAATTATGCAATGTGACGTAAAATAAATAAAGAAAAAAAAATTGAAAGAAGAGGAAAAGAAGGAAAATTCCTTATAAAGATAAATTTCTTATAATTATATTAAATAATGAAGTTATAAATGAAGTTATAATTTATATTAAATAATAATAAATAAAATTATAAAATATCTTATACTAATTTTTTTTAAATAAATAATATTTAATATAAAAATATTGTATTTATATTTAATATTTATATATAATTAGAATTATCTATAAATAAATAATATTATTATATAATTTAAATATAATATTTATTTATATATTATTATATAAAAAACTATATAATATTAAAAATTTATTAACCCTTATATTTTCAAGCTTTATCCTATTAAAATTGCCTAACGTACCTTGAGTATGTCTGTATCCATGTGGCCAAACTGTTTCTATGAAGGTACTTACATATTAGCTGACTCCTATGATATATCACTATTGATAAGAATAGATCCTCATATATTAATTTTTTATATGATCTTGTTGTGTGTAATATTTTACTGTTAATTTTCTTATATCACATGTTATATACTATTGAAATGTGTTTGACTGTTTGGTGATATGCTCTTATATGTCAACATTAACTCAATTTATCAGAACCTTTTTTTTATCTTTTATAAATTCATCTTAATTTGATTTAGATTTAATTGTTTTATATTTTATTCCAAAGTTTATTTATCTTTTTTTAACACATCAAATCATATTGATGAGTTGATTAATTTTCGTTTTTTAACTTTTCCACACTTGCAGTCTGAAATTAAGTATCTCTGGAGATTTGGTTTAAATTTCATCAATCCAAATATTTGGCTTATTATCATTTTAAGTTTGTATTTTTTTTTCACTTTTGAGCGCAGGCTTTAGCTTTTCTTAACTTTCTACGAAGGATCAATAAGGCTTTTTAAAGGATCGGATCATATATTTTTATTAAAATATATAATAAATAATAGGTTAGGCTCAAGCATTGACTTTGAAAACTTACCTAGCCTATCTAAAGTGAAATATAGTGTGATCTAACTTATTTTTATTCCTAATGATCTAAGGCGAATTTGAATGAGTCTAAGGGAGAACAAATCTCTTAAATGTTTTTTGTTTTAAATTAAAGTTATTTTACGTTTGAATATATAATTAATTTATATTTAAATATAATATTAGGAAATCTTATTTTATTTCTAAACAGGTTTTTCGTATACAAAAAAGAAATTTTCTAAATTAGGTTTAGTGACTCAACTTATTTAATAAATAAATCAATTCAAGACATTTATATTGTACCCCCAAAAAAACTAAAAAGCATGCTTATCTAAAACAGATAGTACCTCAGCTTTTTAGAAAGAGGGGAAAAAAAAACTTAACACGGTAACGTATTTAATTAAATAATATGATATGTTATGATTATTATTATTGGTTTAATTTATATGTTTGATAATGTAAAAATTTTATACAGTTATTCAATTATATATTATCATATCAGTATATCAAAATTAAACTCTATTATTATTATTATTATTATTCCTATATGTGATAATATAATATTTATTAAATTAGAAGTCAATAATTTATATTATTTTTGTTTGAATATAAATGATTTGACTCCTCTAAAATGAGAAAGTTAATAAAGTATAAGAATAAGAGGTTAATCATTCTTAAATAATTTAGTAAAATACATACATGATAGAAATTATTGATCCAAAAAAAACTAACATCTCATTTTTATACTTTATTAATCTTCTTATCATAGGAAAGTCGGAAAGTCAAATCTGAATATAAAAGTATGTTCACTTATTTAAATATCCGTTGGTCAATTTGGGAAAAAAACAATGTACGCCTTTAGAAATATATCGGTCTTCTTAATGATAAGTCAAATGTCTTACAACTTATTATTATTATTATTTTTTATTTCGATAGACCCAAAAGGCCTTATTACCAGATATCAGAATTTTAAACAAATTCTTACGACGACAAACTTTGGAAAGTTCAAATTATTTGTTTGAAAACTAAACAATACATTAAATTACTATGTCAAAGCCCTATAAGAAATGAATCAAGCTTATGTAAGATAGTATGAATTCAACTCAGGTAATTATTTTTTCGCCCTAATTATATTGGTCGAACATAAATGTTGGTCGAAAATTTATTGGCTAAGAGCATAGAGGTGAGCACCTTTAGGATGACATTTTTCATCTCATGAACATGAAAACTTTCAGCTTCTTTGAATTATGCAATCTCGTTTCGGTGGAGCCACAAAATTTAGCTGGTACGTAATGGTTTTGGTGACTAGTAAGAGTGTAAGACGGTGGTGTGTCAGCGTTACGCCATGGAGAGGAAGGAGAGCTAAACACGTTTCGTATTAGGAATTTGTCTTTCTGGAAAGATTCTTATATCCTCCATGCTGTACAATAATTTTTACCCAAACAACAATCTCCATCGTTCATTTTTTCTCTCTCTACTTTCCTATGCCTCCTCTCTCACCAAGATCGATGAAAGCGTACGTGTCACGTTCTCCCTTTTTTCCCCTTATATTTTATCACGCCCCAGATACCTTTTACTTTATTATTATTTTTTTGTTGGAACGGAGAGATCAGAAATAGACATTGTGGGCGACGTGTGTGGACGAGATTTGCTTTAATAATCACAAAAAAAAAAAAGATTTACTTTAATAATATAGGTTGGGGCTGTTGTAAAAGTTCTTTTTTTTTTTTTCGTTTTTTAAAACATTTAAAGTGATGTTTAGTTTAAGAATTCGAATATCACTCTAGCATCTCCAATGTTGTGATCAATTTTGTTTGTTTCTTCTTTTGGGCTCATTATTAACATATTATTATTGTGTTATAAAAAATAAATGAGGGCCAAAAATGTCTCTTTTCTCTTTAATAGAAGAGATCAACTTTGGTCTCATATCTTTTTTAAATTATAAAAATTAATATGTTTTATAAAATACTTTATTTTAATATCTATTTCTGATTTTAAGAAAAATTAAAATTAATATTTTTGAATATTTTTTATTTTAAATAAATTTTTATGAAATTAAATTGCAGCAAACACTGTAAATTTTGGGAGGGACTGATTTTGATTTCAACTTTGACACCACATAATTTTCAAACATCAAAAAGAAATTAACATATCTTATGGAATAACTTGTTATAAATAGTTGTATTGTGCAATTTATTTTCAAATTGAATAAAAGTATAAAGTTTACTTTTTAAAAATAATTTTTATTTTTAATTAATTTAATTTGTGAGTAACTCAGAAAATGATTAAAATTAAATTAATTTGAATATGTTATTTATAAGAGAGTATAATAACATAAATAATAAAATCATATTTTTATATAAATTATAAGATGTGGGACTACGTCTTCTCTCTCTTGTCCCAATTTTTTTCCTCCTGTGGTTGACCTCTTGGTGTCCCTGATGTAGGTTATTTATTTTTTATATGGTGTTTTAATTTAATAATTCATTATATATGAGATTGTACAAAAATTTATATAAATATGATATGTAAATATTGTTATTGATGAGATTTGATTTAAAAAATAACTTTTTTATTATCCAAATTTTACTATTGACTAGATTTGAGTTAAAAATAATATTTTATTATTAAAATCTTATCATTGGTGAGATTTATTTTTAAAAAAATTTATATTCTTATAAATAGCCATAAAAATTCATATTATGATAAATTCTGAATTTAAATATCATATAAAAAAAATGACCATGTATAGTAAGTGGGACTGTAAAATGGCACCATTGGAGGTCCGAATGATTTTATCAAGAAAAAAGTAGGATATATATCAAAATAAATTACTCAAATTTAATCATCAGAATAATATTATATATCTATCATTTTTAATAAATAAATAAATTATATCTTTTTATTTCATCAATCATTAATTTTATTATAATGAATAATTTCGTATCATAATTTGATATTTTATTGAAATTCTATTAGTTAACTATGAAAAATTATTTTATATTTTCTATATAAAAATGTAATTCTAAAAGAAACTACACAATTCCCATTTTTTCTATTAAATATAAATTGGTTCCATAAATAATTTAAATGAGTCAAATATATAGTGTTACTAAAATGTAATTTAAGCTATATATCAAAGTTTAAACGAAAAATTACTGATGCTCCATTCATTTAAGTGATCTGATATTACCTTTTTAAAATTACATAGTTCAAAAGAAAAAATAAAAAATAAATTAAAATTGCATATAACATTAGAATTTGATGAAGTATTTTCCTTTTATACTATTTAATTTAATAAATTATGATTACGATATATCTCATTTATCTAAAGATAAATCTCTCTCTCTCTCTCTCTCAACTCTAGAGACAAATAGCACCAAAAAGAACTCTATAGAGCCAAACGAATTTTAAACGAGCTCTCACGACCGAAAAATAAAAAAACAATAGAGGTTTATCTAAAAGAAATTAAAGACCCTTACGGTCGCATAATGATGATGAAAGAATATCATTACCATATTTTTATGTATAAGGAACTAATTGATTCCAAAATCATTTGTGACAATTTTTTTTGACGTGGCATTCGTGGAGTCATAGTTTTTTTCCCCCTCTTTTTGTCAACATTTCTAGTTGTAGTTGAGAACGGCACCTGATACCCACTCTCTGGATTGCCCTAGCTAAGTTCAAGAAGCTAACTTTGGATAGTAATTAGAGAATAAATAAGTGAATAGAGGAGGAAGTGCATTTTTTTTTTTTGGGTGGGTACGGTTTTTATAGAATAGAACAGCAGTTAATTAGATATTCCAGTGGCCACTTAAAATATATGTTTTAGAGCTGTGTTATTTATATTTATAAAGTATAGAGTATCATATTAACTCACACTCAATCAATAATAGATATCTTATACTCTATAAGTATAAATATTTTTTTTTTCTTTTGTAAGCAGTTTATTTATTTAGTTGTGGCGTTGGGGCGGGGGGATGGGCAATCAACCAACTCTGCTGGTGGCGTCGGCCTGGTGCACTTCCAAGAGACATTTGCCTTATATGACCTTTTGTGTTGGCCTCCGAGTGTGCAAGCAGTTTATTTTAAGTAAAATAAATTTGGGCGTAGCATGACCCTTTCCTCATGGTGAAGGCCCATTCATGATGGGCGAGCTGTGGCAAGGTTGGGCTTCAAGTTTTATATGGTTTGGAGTGTGGAATTATCCATGTCACGTTGGCCTAAAAAAATAAAAACCCTTTCCCGAGTGTAGCCTGTCTTATGCTTCAATTCAGTCTCATATTTGAACAAAAACAAAGATCACGACCATAAAAACAAAAAACAATCAATCTCATATAGAGATTTGTTTTACACTAGGTGTAAATCTTATATATTTACACTCTTTAATAACTCTTTATAGAAGTTTAATTGATCTGATCATAAAATTATATGATATTATTGACTATCAAGCATCTCAAATTTTAGAAAAATTGATTAATAATTAGCACGTATTATAGTGATTAATATTTACTGGTATTTTTAAAATTGAGAAACTCAAATAAAATCTTGGACAACGGTGTTCGCTCAAAAAAAATCACTTTGGAAAGTATCGCTGTTTTCCATTAGGCTCTCTGTTCTTTGTAGATTACTAGATTGCTTCCAAAAAGATAAAACTATTATTTTTTCAATTACATAAAACTATTAGTCCTTATATCTTGCAAACTTTTGGTGTGTATAGTGGAGGGTAGAGGTGAATAAATCAATTTTACATGTGAAACTATAGTGAAATGAGAACTTATCTATAAATTGTAATAGCACACTATATTGTCTGTGCATTTAACAATCACCTGACTCACTCAATACAAAATTTTTGCCCTTTTTGCCAACTGTTCAGATGGTGGCTCACTGGTTTGTTTTTGACAAATCATATTTTATTAGGAAATTATTACGTAAAATTGCTATTTATGGATATATACCTATCAAAACTTTGAAAGGATTGCGTGTAACTAATGAATTTAAAACTACCGTAATTTTTTAAAAAAGGAATATATTTCTAATTTTCATAACTAATATTCCCATTCAATCAAAGCCCAACCACCATTTTTTAGGCCAGTTGATTAAAAATAACAGGGAACCGAGTGTCGCTTTCTCAAAAAACAAATTGTAATTTTGAATGGGGAACACAATTTCCCTTCTTTGTAACCATCATATGCAGAGGCGACATGTCTAGCACCAACTATAACAGCACATGGCACATACTAACTAGTAATTGTTTAACGATACATCACATGTCCAATTAATAGAGTCTGACACATAAAAGCGACTGGCAGTGCCAAAACACCGTGTTCCCATCATTTACATCAGAAGCACTAAATATGAAATATGATATGCCCAAGGACACTAATTAATTTATTCATGTGAGATCATCCAAGAACAAAAATAGATCAGATTGACTACTTTGAATCACTAATTGATATATCTGAGGATTGCCTTGAACTGCTCTGATCTCCAACATCCCCTGCTGGTACATCATGTGGATCATGGAAGTAAGGCTTTGGAGGCATTTGCAGTAAGCCTTCATCTTGTTGCAGCATCTCTACAACTTTATCCATTGAAGGGCGATCGCTAGGCTTTGTCTGTATGCACCACAATGCCACAATCATCATTTTCTTTGCCAACTTCATCTCGTCATCTGTGTCATTTTCAATTGCAATTTCATTTCCATCATGTAACTGATCATAAACCCAAAAAGGGAAATAAATTTGGCTGGAATGTTCAGTCACTGTATTCAGATTCTTCCTTCTACCAGCCATCTCCATTAACAACATCCCAAAGCTATAGACGTCGGCTTTGTTGGAGACTGCACCAACATTTCTGTAGAAGAGCTCAGGAGCCATGTAGCCTATGGTTCCTCTTGCTGCAGTCAAAGACACTATGCTATTATCAGTGGAGTAAAGTCTTGCAAGTCCAAAATCAGAGACCTTTGGATTGAAATTCTCATCAAGAAGGATGTTATGGGGCTTGATGTCAAAGTGCAAAATTTTCACGTCACACCCATTATGCAAGTACTCAATGCCACGTGCCACTCCAAGAGAAATGGCATACAATTTTTCACAACTTAAGGAAGCGCTCTCTTCATGGAAAAATATGTATTTTTCTAGAGATCCATTTTCCATTAATTCATATATGAGAGCACGCTTTGACCCCTCCACACAGAAACCAATGAGTTGCACGACATTGACATGGTAGATCCTACCAATGGTAGCAACTTCACTGATGAAATCTAGGCCATTGGATTTGGCCTTATTCAACACCTTGACGGCTACGAGACGGCCACTTCGAAGTTTTCCTCGATAGACAGAGCCATAGCCACCATTCCCAAGTTTTGTCTTGAACCTTTCTGTTATGCTTTTGATGTCTTTGTAGGAGTATCGAATCGGCATGACGCTATTGTCACTTCGCAGAAAATCTTCAATGCTTTCATACATGGATAAATGTCTCCGTCGCCATTTATATATAAAGAAAATAATGACGAATGGAGCTCCAAGTATGAATTTGCCACCAACATAGAGAACTGTGAAGAAAATGTGGAAAGAAATCAAAATTCTTTCAATTTGTTACAACTTAATTTGAATGTGATAGTTTTAAAATTCTCCATGCTTCTTTTTTTTTTGGTAGAAAATAATGTTGTTTCCTACATTAGTTACCTAATTCTAAACCAAGATATTATTTTGTTTGAATAATGTTATTTAAACTCATAATATGTGGGACATCGTATATGCCGACACACTCTTATTTATTATTAGATAATATTTGAGATCAATAAATTAAATGGAATTCACAATCCATTCAATAATAGATGAGAGTATGTCGACATGATATTCCGTAAATTATATGTACAAATAATATTTCTATAATTTTTCCCTCCTTCTCACGGTTGCTGGTGGCTTCCTCTAGTGTTCATATATTGCACGAGGTAATTTAGGTCCCTAGCATGGACCTTTTTATGTAACATAGCAGATGTTTTAATTTTCGATAGTGATCTAGACTCGTAAACTTAATGTATGTGGATTGTGTGCAAATAAATATAAGACTAAGCACTCAAATTATTCTCTAAAAAATGTATCAGGGGACAAGTTTCTTCCTCAAATTTTGAAAGTCCAAATTGATTTTTCCATATAGTTTCGTAGAATTAAAAAAGGGACAAATTTGTCCCTCTGTACACTATATGAAATTATAAAGAGAATTAATTTTTCATTTTTTGAAATGTAAAGGACCAATTTAGGATTTTTAAAATTTAAGGAACTAATTTGCCCTTTAATATATTTCGAAGGGACCCATTTGGATATTTTGTCTAAATATAAATTTCATTGTAAACCGCAAAAAAATATTTAATCCTTAAACTATAAAATGCCTTTGATAACATTTTTAAATCATTATTAATTGATATCACATTTGATACTTATATAATTAAAATTTGAGTTTCATGTCTATATACTGATAGTGTAAAATTTTTTATATCGTTATTCAATCACATAATCTAATTTGTGACTTTTTAACTAGTAAGTGTGAGACTTAACCATTTTGTTGATATATCAATGTATAATTGACTGGTAATAATTTTTTTTTTACAGTTTTGATCCATCCTTAAAATTTACACTTTTGCATTCACTAGATGCCTATTTCAATGTCTAAGATCTTTCTCAAACAGACGTTTATAGTAACACAAAGGGAAAGACAAGGACTTACTTATTAGTTGGCATATATACCATGCAATCGTTTCAATTATACCTGCAAGAAACAAACATGTAGAAAAGATAAATGCTAGTGAATGTATTGTTGATGTTAGTTTCGCATTTTGAAAACACATGTTCTCGTTCCGGAGGCCAATTTAACTGGCAGAAGAGCCAGAAAGAAATCTTTTTGAAGAGAGTAAAAAGCCACAACTCTATCAGTGTCTTGCTCACTTATTTTGACTTTTTTTTTTTAATTAATAAATAAGCAACACATATACAAAAGTTACACTTTCTTCTATATCACTAGACTTATTCTGGATGCATATTTGTGAAAGACACTTCATACAACTGAAATGCAATCGATAATCATATCATTTGACTATATCTGGGAATAGCTTTATGTGGGAGAGTTGTAAAAGAAGAAAATTGGACAAAGCGATGTTGGACGACGACAAAAAAGAGGACGTTTGTTGTTCAAAATAAACCAAGCAAATATCAAGCACTAGATTCTTTCACTACCTCAAATTACTGGAACATGCAGCCTAGTCAGCGAATTAGCAAGGCAGGCGCGAAACTGGAATGGAACAATTCTAAAATTCCAAACGAGTTAAATTAGTAGAAACAATTACCAAGCAAAGTGTCGTACAAGTTGACATAAGTACATGCAACGTTGTTATGATCATCGAGCACGACATAGTACCAATCAACCATTTCGCAAGAACTAATGGCCCAAGAGAGTTCAAAGCCGTAAAACAGCATATTATGGACGTCTGTGCATGAAATTATGTTGCTGTGGTTGTTTACAGCAGGCCATGACGCGGGATACATCCACTCTACTCGACAAGAATCTCCCAGCCCGAAATCCCAGAGAGATTCCTGAAAATCAGTGACATAGAAAGCACTGCCAGTCGCATGAGAACCATTGATGCAAGTTGCGGTAGTACTGTCATCATCGTGTAGATCAGAATACCCCACCGGATATTGACGTGGGCACCTCAAATATAACAACATCTGCTTTATCAACGTAACTCTCCCTCCACCTTGTCTATAGAACCAATATTGGTACGGATCGTCACTGCTGAAGTTGTAGGAGGTAAAAGAATAAGGAGGGAGGGAAAGGTAATCATGCGTATGCAGGTCAATATTGGCATCTGCTAGCCGGATTGTGTAGTTGTTGTAATTGATTGACTGCACATTGAACTTCCCCGATTTCCAATACAGTAGCAATCGGTCTCCCTCGCAGGAAAGGGTGTACCTGGGGTCACCACAGTGGGGTGGACTGTCTTGTAGCCTGAAAGGGTGGCTTATGTTGTGCCTCCCGCACCACCGAGATGGACACATTACATGATCAGCATCCGTTGCCTCGGTGAAAATGCCTCCACAGGATAACAACAGCAATAATAGCAAAAGGGGTACCACTACTGCACAAGGGGATGACATTTCTTTGGTTATGACAAGAGCAAGCAGGTGGCAAACAAACCAGACCGACTGCAGAGATTTAAAGATAACAGAAGTATCAAAGTATACATCACATTAACTTGTACAAAAGGATGAACGAAGAAGTGTCGTGGAAACTTGTATGCTGGCTTCTTGATCGATATAATATCACCTCGTGTTCTGGTGTTGACTATCACTATCACAAGTCCACTCCCCATAAAATGGAATCAAATATCTACAGGTAGCTGCTGACGTAAGCGCCTATGTCTGAGGAGGAAGTTATTGGGAAGCTATGGTATGGACAGACTGAAAATTCTTTTAAACCGAGATAGGGGCTGGTGGATAAGGCTATCTACATACTTTCATGTGCTCATAATTAGAACAACATGCACAAAGCCACACTCTCTAGAGTCTAGACTAAAGTTGGGTTCTTCTTTCGTTATAATCTCTTGCACTTTCATTGTTGTTGTTCCTTGTTTGCTTTATCGTAGTGCTCGCACTAGGCTTTGATGCATGTCAGAGTATACCTTGCGGAAATCAAGACGAGAAATTCGATTCCCTTTTGGACTCAAAGGCCGCCAACAACAACGCTGTGGCTATCCCGGGCTTGATTTGGTTTGGTCACCAATTTGTACAATTTTTTTAAAAAATCAATTTGTACAAATCTAGTTATGTTTAGGGATTAAAAATATATTTAAGTCAAATTTAAATCACACCATTTAAATTGTACAAACTGATATTTTTTTGGTCGGGATTTCAAACATGCTATTAATTTCTAAGAAACTCTGCATCAATTCGGAGTTTGAAATATATTTGGTTCTTATTTAATCTGAATCTAATTTATCTTTTTTATTTATAAATATCGCTAGACTTTCTCATTAACGAGTCTTTTTTTTTTTTGTGTGAAAAGAATAGAAAAAGTGAGAAATGTTTCATCTAATTTGATTACTTTGCTGGATGATTGAGTAAGAAATAGGCTCCATCTTTTTAGAGCTCCACTATGCCGAATGATTAAACTTCCATTTGGTTTAAATGTTGATAGAATTGCTTTTTAAATAATTGATATTAAAAGAATTTATTTTAAAAATATTGATTTTGAAATAATTAATTTTTGTTTGGGAATTATATTAAGAAAATGAGTCTGAAAAGGTGACTTTTATTAAATGATAGTTTTAAAGGTATAATTACTAAAAAAAAAAAAAAAGAGTGTTGTCCGTTTATATTTAAAATTAAAAGAAGAGATAAATTGGGATGATATAATAATTGTCTTTTTTACTTTGAAAACTCAAAAGGAAAAGCTAATCTCCCCATCCTTCAGCAAAATCGATGTTGCAGGAAGTAACACAATTATTTCCAAAATAAAAATCCTAACCGAACCATTTTGCGAGGGAATTATTGACTCAGTCCAAACAGGCAGTAAAAAATGGGCTCCATCTTATTAGACCTCCAGTAAGCCGAATGATTGAGTGAGAAAAGGGCTCCATCTCGTTTATTCATAGTCCTAGACCTTGACTCTATGCTGAATGATAGAGTGTGAACTGCATTTTGAACAAAAAGATTGAAAAAAAAGTGTGAAATGTATAATGTATGGCCTTTTTAACGCAAGCAAAATTCAATGGAAACCAATGCAAGACCCTTTTACCTTATTTAACGCGCTTTGGTGGAAAATTTAGTAGATGAAGAGTGTAATGGGCAAGGCCATAGCTTAGTCGCAAAATAGCAAATGTCAGTTGAACCCAAAAAGAAAAAGTGTGTATTTGTTGGAGATTATATTAGACATAAATATAAACGCAGTTTCGCTGAAAAAAATGCCGACGAGTTTCTAGTTTCTAAAAAAATACAACAAATTTCGTGTTTTGACAATTTGCACTCCAAAGATTAGAGGTGTCAAATCCTTCTCTGGGAAAAAAAGTATTACGAGGCCTTAGGATAGTGATTGAATTGTTGTCTTGTAAGTTGCAACCCAACACCATATAATCATATATCCAGCTCCATCTCCACTCCATTAATTTGACTTAAATATATTTTAATCCCAAAAAATAAGTTGATTTGTACAATTTAAGTGGTGTGATTTGTACAGTTTTTTTTAAAATAAAAATTAATTGGTACAATTTAGATGGTGTGACTTAAATATATTTTAAATCCCTAAAAATAAGTAGATTTTGGTTTTGTTCTTTGAAAAAAAAAAATTTGGTTTTCGATTCAAATATTTTTGAAAGAGTGATGTTAGATGTACAACTAAATTGCACAATAAATGCACACCACACACTTTATCATCGTTGGATTTGATAAATGAGTGTGATGGGTAGGGACCATGCATCACATCTAATGGTAATAAAGTTTGTGATGTGTATTTGTTATACAATTTAGTTATACACCAAACATTATTCTTTTTGAAACTATTTTCCTTTAATTTGTGTTAGACTATCTATATTAAAGGCTGAACTCGCCAACAACAACGTGTCATTCAATTCTATATGACTATGATGAAACACACACATTGACACGGATACGAGATACGATATGACATAGACATGGTATATATCAAAGTTAAAAAATCACAGGACACGGACACATGATATATATAACTAAAAATTTAAAGAAAATGATACATTATTTAAAATATTATTTATATAACTTTTAGTTGTACTTTATTTTTTATATACTCAAAGTTATGTATTATTTCATTTTTATAACATTGTTTTATGGATTTAATTGCCATGTACTGACAGTGTAAAGAAGTTTTACACAATCATTCAATTATATTTTACCACATAAGTCATGATAGTTAACTTTTATACTAACTACTTGAAAAGTTATCGAAACGAAATATTTTTATTGGAAAATGGTGCAAAATATTATTATACTGTCAATGTATCAAAATTAAACTATTATTTTATATTGTGTTTTTCTATGTTAGAGAAATAAAAAAATAAATTTTAAATCAAATAAATACATATATGTATCGTCTACGTGTAATGCAAGATTCGAAACAGAAAAAATGTACTTAAATCGTGGAAACCATAGATCATGAGGAAAAAAAAAAAAAACATAGATCCACTAGGCGCTGAAGGATGAACGAAGAAGTCTCGTGGAAACTTGTGTGCTGGCTCCTTGATTAATACAATATGAACCCGTGTTCTGGTTTTGACTATCACTATCACAAGTCCACACCTCATAAAATGGAATCAAATATCTACATTTAGCTGCTGACGTAAACGCCTATCTTTCAAACCGAGATAGGGGCTGGTGGATAAGGCTATCTATATACTTTCATGTGCTCATAATTAGAGCAACATTCACAAAGCCACACTCTGTAGAGTCTATATTAAAGATGGGTTCTTCTTTGGTTATAATCTCTTGCACTTTCACTGTGGTGTTGTTCCTTGTTTGCTTTAACGTAGTCCTCGCACGAGGCTTTGATGCATGTCGGAGTGCGGAAATCAAGACAAGACATTCGATTCCCTTTTAGAATCAAAGGCCGGCAACCACAACACTCTGGCTATCCCGGGTTTGATTTGGTTTGCTCATCAAATGATGAGACTCTGCCTGAGCTCCCTAACTCAGTGACTTTCAATGTCAACAAGATTGACTACATAGAGCAAACACTTGAGTTATCTGATCCATATGACTGCCTTCAAAGGCAGCTCCGCGACCTCACTGTATCGGCTTCCCCTTTCCAGTTCAACTTCGAAGGAGCCGATAACTATGATAACTACTACTTCTTCAACTGTTCACCCAGGGACAGAGCTTACATGGATGGCTATTTGATTCAATGCCTAAGCACCTCAACCAGTCCAGTATACGCCATTCCATCTGATTATGCAATGGGGGATCGGCCCCTGTCATTTTGTACGAAAATGTTTAATGTTTCCATCCCAAGCAACCTTCCTTGGGAAAGTACTCTCCGTTTGAGATGGTCTGAGCCAAACTGTGCAGACTGTGAATCAAAAGGGATCAGGTGTGGGTGGAAGAACAACAACAGTACCAACAATGAACTCTATTGTTCCGTCAACCACAAAGGTAACCTTTTTCATTCTGTCGCATTTCAAAATGAGCACCGATACATCGTCCTAATAATCTTCCTAATTTCTTAACAAAGGAAAATATTAAATAATTTTAATATCAAGTGAACATAAATAATATTCAATATTTTCTTAGTTAGAAAAAAAGAGGATAATTAGGAGGATGTATCATTTTTGTTTCAAAATACTAACAGTTAGATGTTCTGTAAGTGAACACCCGTTGGTTAAGCTTAGGCATTTGAGTGTCCCATCTTCGAGGTTCTATGTTCAATTCAAATCATATAGATGCACCAGACCATGATTTCTCGCTACCTATATGCAGCTTTTAACTAGCTACTATGGTCTTAATTAATACTTGTTACTTATTTCAAACCCATGGAAATAGTACGTTGAGGACAATTGACTGGTCATGACTTAATTAAGAGACATTCATTTGACCGGTCATGACTTTTTCGTGTGATTTCTTCAACTAAGTTTTATGAGTTTTGTTTGTAGGTTCATCAACAGCTCTAGTGACCACAGGTTAGCTTACAATTTCAGTCATGCTTTTTAGTATCGTTAATTAACCCGCTAGTAATTGATCATTTTTCTCAAGATGTAGTTTTGATAAATGCAGGATCAGTTCTAGGATCATTTTTCCTTGTACTGGTGACTGGTGCAGTTTTCTACATCTATGACTCTTACATAATACAAAAAGACAATCAAGCAATCATTGAAAAATTTCTTGAAGACTATAGAGCTCTTAAGCCTACCAGATACTCTTATGCTCAAATCAAGAGAATCACCAATAATTTTAAAGACAAGTTAGGCAAGGGAGCCTATGGAAATGTCTTCAAAGGAAGCATTTCAAAAGATGTTAGTGTTGCTGTGAAAGTGCTGAATAATTCCCAAGGAAATGGGGATGAGTTCATTAATGAAGTTGGAATAATTGGTAGAATCCACCATGTTAACATTGTTCGCTTGGTTGGTTTCTGTGCTGATGGCTTTAGAAGAGCTCTTATTTATGAGTTCTTGCCTAATGGTTCACTACAGAAGTTTATAAATTCACCAGATAACACGCAAAACTTCCTTGGCTGGACAAAATTGTAAGAAATTGCTTTGGGAATAGCTAAAGGAATTGAGTACCTTCACCAAGGTTGTGATCAGCACATTTTCCATTTTGATATTAAGCCTCAAAATGTGTTATTGGACCACAACTTAACTCCAAAAATCAGTGATTTTGGTCTAGCTAAATTATGTTCAAAGGATCAAAGCATAGTGTCAATGACAACAGCTAGAGGAACTTTGGGTTACATTGCTCCTGAAGTTTTCTCGAGAAACTTTGGAAATGTGTCTTTCAAGTCAGATATTTATAGCTATGGAATGATGTTACTTGAAATAATAGGAGGGAGAAAGATCACTGAAGATAGAGATGAACACGATAGCCATATTTATTATCCAGAATGGATTCATAAACTTTTAGAAGAGAGGGAGGAAATGAGAATTCATATTGATGACCAAGATGATGCTAAAATTGCTAAGAAGCTTGCAATTGTAGGACTTTGGTGCATCCAGTGGCATCGTGTGGATTGACCATCAATGCAAATGGTGGGTCAAATGTTAGAGAAAGACCAAGACAAATTACCTATACCTCCTAACCCTTGTGCTACTGCTGGTCCCACAAGAAGTCATGCTAGAATGGGTGTGTCTACTAGGCAAGTGACCCAAAATTTAGAAGTAATCCAAGAGTAGGATTTACAATTAATTTGCAATTGTGAGAAAAATATGTAATTTTTTTTTCTTGGATATCTTGAATGGATTTACATTGTATTACAACTGCAACTAAGTCCTATTATATTTGTGTCGAATTATTTGTTTATCTTTTGTAAGCACATAAGGTGTCCTTACAACTTTAAATACCGTACTAATATTTATTTGAGCGTTATTAGCTCTACCTTAACCACAAAGTACATAATATCAGTTTCAAATGTCTATGTTACAGTCATATATATATATATATAGAATACAGCTTTACCTTCACCTTTTATGCTTTTGAGGCTTGAATCACGAATTCTTCTTCATTTCCACAAATACGCGTAAAAAGGTCATGCTTGTGCTTTCTTGTCAGAAACAAAATACAATATTCATCTGCTGAATTTCCCACAAATGGCGTAAAAAAAAGGTCATGCTTTGGCTACCGTTTATTTTTATTTTTTATTTTGGGGTGTTTGTTTCGAACTGATGATTTAGACTTTAGAGCCAATTTTTTCAACAAAGATTATTTTTCAAGATCTAGGAATCAATGAGTTGGAGCCCATTTCTAACTCAATCATCCAACGCAGCAATCAAAATAGACTTGTGGAATTTTACTGTCATTGCCAACTTCAGAGTTTCCTTGAAACTAATAGCATGTTTGTATTCATTTTGTACACTTTAAATCCTGATTCAAATGGTGTAAATTAAATTTAAACTCATTTTAATGTCTCATTAAAATCATACTAAGTTATATTTTAATATATTAAGCTTTGATTTGAGTAGAAGTGAAAACAATTATTTTTCTTAGGATGTGATTGATATGGAAAAAAAAATGGGGAGAAATTTTATAGATAAATGTCCATTCACCAAACTTGACGTAAATTTATACTTAGAAGTTATTATATATATTTATATATGTATATATAAAAGATTTAAGAAAAAAATAGGGATTTGAAAAGAACACCAGATTTGAAAGACATTTGAAAAATATTAGGGAAAAAATAAAAATTGAAAAAGATTTGAAGAATATTTAAAGGAGAAAAATTTGAGGGATTTATTAGATGTCTATCTAAATTAAATAGAATGTAATGTCGTAGACAATAATCAGTAAAGATCGAGTCATCTTAATCCTTGTTGGTGCTTTTTTTTCTTGTGTTTCGAAAATTATATTGGTTGCAATGAAATTTGAATATAAAACTTCATACATACTATCCAAACTCCTTACCACTAGACTAATCCTAGTGGCTTTCTTGTTGGTACCTTTTGGTAAGGAAAAAAACACAAAGACACAACCAAGACTAAATGGCTAGATCACCCTAAATAATGTTATTGAGCTCTATTCCAGGATTGTGCCACTTGAAATAAGCCTAGCCCTATGCAGCACCAATCTTCGCCACATAATCCGCGGCCCAATTAGCAGTCCTAGGGACCAAACAAAGTGGACACACCAATTACACAGAATCAAAGCGCGAATACGCAAGTCCAACCCAAGATGTAAGTAATGAGGAGAAATCCGATCAGTGGACTTTGCCAAGAAAGCCTCCAAACAATTCATGTCAACATACAGAATACAATAACCAAGTATCCAAGCCAGGGAAAGACCATGTCAAACAGCTTTGAGCTCCACCCGAAGAACTCGCATCTCATCCACATACCTTGAGCAAGTAGTCAACCACACTCTTTAAATTTATGATATATTAAATCAAGCATTATGTTTTTCCTCTCGATAAATTGGAATTAAATACCAAGGTTGAATTTCAAGCCATCCTATGCTTAGACCAACATGCACCAGCCATATTGTCATGATTTGCTACATTATCAATCTATCATTTGTGAACTTTTCTATCATGTTTGTCATGCTTTGTTTGTCATTAACATGGTCGTTGTTTTTTTTTTTCCAACTCAATATTGTAACCTATAAAAGACTACATGAGAATTGTGTATTTCTCAAGTGAAACTGCAATAAAAAATCATGAGCTTATAGTTAGAAATTTTCTTACTCTCATCATGAATGCTATGTCTATTTATGAGTGATCACATAAAAATTATCTTGAGAATTATATTTGTGTGTTAGTGTGTTGAGAAAGATCTTGGACAAGATTATGTGAGTTTCTAATATCAAATTGGTATCAAAATTTTATTGTGTTTAGTAAAAATGGATTAAGTTATATTTTTCAGATTAAGTTACACTTTAGTAATGTTTGAATTAAATAAAATTTAATTTACTAACTATATATAGTAATTTGTTTGTACTTAACTGCGACCTAAAAAATGAATTAAACTTAATTTGCGGTTTACCCAAAAAACAAATACTTTTGTAGAATGTGACTAAAACCTTCGGTACGAGGCAATTTATCTAACTTATTGGTAATATAACTTTTAATTACCTCCCATAAAAAAAATTATAATTACCTAAAGTTTATACCATTGTCTTGTTTCGATCGGTCTCATTATAGGTTATTTAGATTTTTAAGATAATCTATATCGCCTTCACATATAGTGTCAATGTAGATTTCCTCATGAGTGTCTACACTGAATTATCACTTAGGTGATAATTATTCTACTACTATTATTATTATTAATTAATTAATTTTTATTAATAATTAATTAATTGTTATTAACAATTAATTATAATTATTATATAAAATCAATTTTAATTATCATGATAATTAGTATTAGTAGTAATAACAATAATAATTCTAATTATTATTATTATTGAGAGACATATATTATCCAATAGTCTTTTTAATATACCAAATAGAATAATGTGAATAATCAATTAGATTATTGATGCATGCCAAACATTATATTGTAGTATTTTCATCAATTTAAAAGGTGACAATATGCTTTTTTGAAAAGCAATCTAAATTAGCAACAATATAATGAAGTAAAATGTCAAACTCAATCTTAGTCATGCCCAAGCAACTCCGGCTGAACTTATTTGTATATCAAATCTATTCACACAAATGATGTAACAATGATGTTATAAGTATTTTCAACAATAACTTTATGTCAAAATTACTTTTTTGATAATATTTTTATTGACACTATAATTGTCGAGAATTTTTGAAAATGCTCATTTTTTTTTATAGTGTGGACCACAACTTGACTCCAAAAATCAGTGATTTCGGTCTAGCTAAATTATGTTCAAAGGATCAAAGCATAGCGTCAATGACAATAGCTTCAGGGACTTTGGGCTACATTGCCCTTGAAGTTTTCTCAATAAACATTGGAAATATATCTTTCAAGTCAAATATTTATAGCTATGGTGTTGCTTGAAACAATATGAGCAAGGAAGATCACTGAAGACAAAGAGGAAAATAATAGTCATATTTATTACCCAGAATGAATTCATAATCTTTTAGAAGAGAAGGAGGAAATGAGAATTCATATTGATGATCAAGAGGATGCCAAAATTGCTAAAAAAAAAACTTGCAATTATGGGACTTTGGAGCATCCAGTGGCATCCTGTGGATCGACCATCAATGCAAATGGTGGTTCAAATGTTGGAGGGAGACCAAGACAAATTACTCATACCTCCTAATCCTTTTGCTTCTGCTAGTCCCACAAGAAGTTATGTTAGAGTGGGTGTGTCTACTAGACAAGTGACCCAAAATTTAGAAGTAATCTAAGAGCAGGATTGACTATTAATTTACAATTGTTGAAAAAAATATGTAATTTTTTTTTTAGATATCTAATAAGAGTCATGAAAATTTTAAATACATTTGCATTGTATTATAGCTACAACTAAGTCTTTCAGATTAAGTATTGTGCTCCATCAGGAATAATGTATGTAGAGACAAATAATTTAAAATTAAGTCCTTCTATATTTTCAGTGAATAGTTTATTTATTTTTGGAAGGACACAACAATATTTACTTATGCCTTTTGAATGTAGAACTAATATTTATTTTTGTAAGGACATAAATTACTTAACGTGAGTTTCAAATCTCTATATAACATTGACCAAAAAAAAAAAAAACTCTATATAAGAGTCACGGATACTGAATTTAGTTAGTTCCTCAAATCACACCCTTTGTTTTTACATTGGATGTACTATGAACATGTTTAGCTCATAAGATACAAAGGAAAAAAAAAAATTTGAAAAGAACATCACATTTGAAAGACCTTTAATTTGAAGAGTATATAAAAAAAAATTAAAAAAGATTTAAAGAATTTGAAAGAAGGAAAAAATGAGAGATATTTAGTAGACACTAGACATCTATCTAAATTGAATAGAAAGTTACGTTGTAGACAATAGTTAGTAAAGGTTGAGCAATGTCAACCTTGTTGGCACTTTAAATCACAATAGAAGGGATATAAGTTAAATTTAACTGGGTAGTAGAGTTATCTTAGGTTATATATATATTTTTAATGAAATCAAGGTATTCAATGTAGAAATAAGTGACTAATCTTTTTTTGTAATACCCGTTTATTCATAGACTAATAATATGAGTGTACACATGAAATATAACAATTTACATTAAGTAAAAATTATTACAAGCATAAGATTTTAGCATGACAACTTAATGTCATTAGGTACAAACTGAATATTTCTAAAAATTACAACATACAGTCACACATTTATTAAACACAAGTTCATAAACTTATAGTAGCTGCCTTCCATTCGATGCTACTTGGCTAATCTGAAACCACCAGAAATAAAATAAAGAAAAAATGAGAATTTAAGAAAATTCTCAGTAGAAAATGAATAGTTTTAAAACATTTGAACTATGGTTCGTTTCAGCCGTGTCTGCACGGAAAATACATATGGTTACAATAACATTATATGAACATAATCAATTAAAATATGCCATGTAGAACATGTGATACATATCTTATTAAATTTGTGATTTCTTTACTTTAATTTTCTCTTTCGTTTGTTTGCTTGTCTTACACATACTTGAAGGCCTTATCTTAGGGAATTCTCATTCTTTCGTATTGTTCTTTCATCCTGACGACAAAGCAAAACTCTTAGCCATTCTAACCAAGGCAAGTAACATTAAAGGATCTTATGTGTATCCCTCTGCCTTATCTGTGGTTAGTGGTAAATCATATTAATTTAATAGTTATTGCTCATAATTTCATAATAAGGAAATCATACAATTAATCTATAATAAGAGCTCTTAAATTAATTTAAATAGTAAAACATCAATGCATAACATTTATTAATTCATGCATAAATAAATTGAACCAAATAAATTAATGACTTAATAAAATGTATTAACCCATAGAGTTGCCAATTGAATTATAAATATCGACAATTCAAATTAATATAATATCATATAAATAATATAATAAATTTCAAAATGGAACAAATAGCAACATAAATAAAAAGGAATATTTAACTTACTTGAATTAAATAACAATTCGCATAAATATAAAGAAACATCAAAATAAATAAAGAAATTGGAGCGGCGGTAGCCCGTACTGGACCGATAGGGAGAGAAGAGAATATTTATAATTTAGTGATAAAAAATCGAGCTGTGAACAAGCGGGGACCGGTAAGGAGAGAAGGGAACATTTATAATTAAATATTAAAAGAAACCAGAGTGCGGTAAACCTACGGGACCGGTAAAGAGAGAAGGGAATTTTTATAATTAATAAGAAACCGGAGCGCGGTGAACCGACGGGACCGGTAAAGAGAGAAGGGAATTTTATTAATATTATTTTAACCAATATTCAAATCTATAATTATAAAAGAATAACAATAATAAATAACAATGAGTATCTGTAATGTAAAATGACAATATATAAAATAAGTAATAGTAATAATAATTGTAACCATGATTTTATTTTGCATAAATAAATTCATTCCTACCTCAAATTTGATTGATAATTGGAGATTATGTGAACCGGTTGGGCTTTATCCTATATATATATTTTTTCTCTTTCTTCTCTTTTTTCCCTCCTCTCTTTTTCCTTCCTTCACGTCAACTCTCTTTCCCTTGTCTTTTCTCACTCTTTCTTACTCTCTCTTTCACTTTGTCTCTTTTCTTTCCTATTTTTCACACATACACACACAGACATAACACACACACACACACACACACATATATATATCAAACGCATGCCCACAGAATGCCCACTAAAATGCATTTCCGTGGGTGAACGACGGTGCTTATGTGCGCCGCCTGTAATATATTTATATGTATATTTTGTATAAAAATTATACACCTAATTATTAATACTTAACATATTATTATTCATTACTCTTAATAAATTTTATTCTTAACTTAGTACAATATATTTTGAGTTCATTACTAACAATTTATGGTCTCACCTTAAACAGTTAATATCAATATTTTAAAATTTTGATCTAATATTTAAAATAGATGTTGATGTAAAATTATTAAGTAAGATCAATAAAATATTTGAATTTGATACATGACTTAAAATTGTTACACACAAACTATTTTATTTTATTATTATTATTATTATTATTATTATTATTTTTATTTTTATTTTTATTTTTTTTTAAAAAGATGTTACAATTCTCCCCTCCTTTTAGGAATCTTGTCCCCAAAATTCACTGACCTGTTTCGTATAATTTTGGATTGGTCTTCTCAACCTCATCTTCTAGTTCCCACGTTGCCTCTTCAGGTGATAACCCTTTCCAAACCACTTTGACCAAACAGATTTCTTTTCCTCTTAAATTTTTGACAGATCTATTTATGATTTGCATTGGTTTAGCCTCATACGTTAAATTATCTCTTACTTGCATTGTCTCATATTCTATGATGTGTGAAGCATCAAAATAATATTTTCTGAGTTGAGAGACATGAAAGACATTATGAAGATTTGAAAGATTTGGTGTAAGTGCAATTTGATATGCAACTAATCCTATTCTTTTAAGAATTTGGAACGGACCAATGAATTTTGGGCTTAATTTTTTGGATTTAAGGGCTCTGCCAACTCCAGTAGTGGGAGTGACTCTAAGGAAGACATAGTCCCCTTCTTTAAATGCTAAATGTCTCCTTCTTTTGTCAGCATAACTTTTCTGTCTACTCTGTGCAGTGAGTAACTTTTTCTTAATGAACTTAATCTTTTCTGTGGTTTGTTGTACTATATCAGGTCCTAGTAAACTCTTTTCTCCTATTTCAAACCAACACAAAGGTGACCTACACTTTCTACCATATAGAGCTTCAAATGGAGTCATGCCTATGCTTGAATGATAACTATTGTTGTAGGCAAACTCTATTAATGGTAGATGACTATCCCAACTTCCTCGCAACTCTAGCACACAGGCTCTAAGCATGTCCTCCAAAGTTTGGATAGTTCTCTCAGTTTGACTATCTGTTTGAGAGTGGTAAGCTGTACTAAAATGAAGTTTAGTACCTAAGACATCTTGTAAGGCTACCCAAAACTTTGAGGTAAATCTAGGATCTCTGTCTGAGACTATGCTAGTTGGTACCCCATGTAACCTTACAATTTCCTAGATATAGCTCTGAGCCAACCTATACAATGGCCAACTAATTTTTATTGGTAGCATATGGGTGGACTTGGTTAATCTATCAACAATTACCCATGCAGCATCATAGCCTGAAGGAGTTCTTGGTAGTCCTACAACAAAATCCATTGATATACTATCTCATTTCCACTCAGGAATGTCTAGAGGCTGTAACAATCCTGCAGGTTTTTGGTGTTCGATCTTAACCTTTTGACAAGTAAGACACTAAGCTACAAAATTAGCTATGTCTCTTTTTATGCCATTCCACCAAAACCATTTCTTGAGGTCCTGATACATCTTTGTTGTTCCTGGATGCATGGTGAATTTACTACAATGTACCGCTGCCAAAATCTGATTTCTCAATTCTTCATTATTAGGCACACATAACCTTCCCTCATACATTACAGCTCCCTTTTCATCAAGTTGGAAATGCTCAAGTTTTTCTACTTGAATCTTACTCTTGAGGGACCTTAGGAACTCATCATTGTCTTGGGCATTCCTGACCTGATCATTCAAATGAGATTCTATTCTAAGTTCATTAGCATATAAGCAATGGGGTTGTAGGGATACTGAAATTTTCAAATTCATAAATTCCTCCAGTAACTTATGCTCTTCTATCATCATCAAAGACATGTGCAAGGACTTTCTACTCAAGGCATTAGCTACAACATTAGCTTTGCCGGCATGATATTTTAATTCAAAATCATAGTCCTTTAAAAATTCAACCCATCTCCTTTGTCTCATGTTTAATTCCTTCTAATCAAAAAGATATTTCAAACTGTTATGGTCACTATAAACCTCAAATTTTACCCCATATAAATAATGTCTCCAAATCTTCAACGCAAATACTACAGCAGCTAACTCTAGGTCATAGGTTGGGTAGTTCTCTTCATGAGACCTAAGTTGCCTAGAAGCATAAGCCACAACTCTCCTTTCTTGCGTCAAAATACAACCTAGTCCTTTCTTGGATGCATCACAATATACTACAAAGTTTTTCCTAGGGTCTGGAATTATTAACACTGGGGTAGAGGTAAGCCTATCTTTCAACTCTTGAAAGCTAGTTTCACAAGTCAAGTTCCATTCAAAGGCTTGGTTTTTCCTAGTTAACCTAGTCAATGGTAAAACTAGTTGGGATAATCCTTTAATGAACCTCCTGTAATAACCAGCTAATCCAAAAAAACTCCTAATCTCAGTTATTGTCTTTGGTCTTTCCCAGTGAACTACGGCTTCAACTTTGCTTGGATCTACAGCCACCCCTCCTTGAGTGATCACATGACCTAAAAACTTTACCTCCTGCATCCAAAACTCACATTTTTCTAGCTTAGCATACACCTGCTTGTCCTTCAAAGTCTGCAATACTATTCTAAGATGTTGTTCATGTTCTTCCTTAGTCTTTGAATAGATAAGAATATCATCTATAAAGACTACCACAAATTTGTCAAGATAAGGCCTAAAAATCCTATTCATGTAATCCATAAATACTGCAGGAGCATTGATAAGTCCAAAAGGCATCACAAGATATTCATAGTGACCATACCTAGTCATAAAGGCTGTCTTAGATATATCTTCTTGCTTTACTCTTATTTTATGATATCCTGATCTCAAATCAATTTTTGAGAAAATTGATGCACCTAAAAGTTGATCCAATAGGTCATCTATTCTAGGGAGTGGGCACTTATTTTTAATTGTGACCTTATTCAACTGTCTATAATCTATGCACAACCTCATACTCCCATCCTTTTTCTTGACCAACAAAACTAGTGCACCCCATGGTGATACACTAGGTCTGATGAATCCTTTGGACAACAAATCCTCAATTTGTTTCTTAAGTTCATTAAGCTCTAGAAATGGCATTCTATAAGGTGCAAAGGATAAAGGTCCTGTTCCAGGTATTAAATCAATGGAAAATTTAACTTCTCTTTCTGGTGGCAGGTTCACTATATCCTTAGGAAACACTTCTGGAAAGTCTCTTACTAAAGGTATGCTGTTTATATATTTTTCAACCTCGGTATTTAAAGAATAAAGGAGGATCCCTTGAACTTCATTTAAGAGATACTTCTCTACTTGAGTGGCATTTAGGGAAATGGTGTCAAAAAAATTTTATTTTTTGACTGGGTTGTTGTAAAAGTAAGCAAGCTTTTTGGGACAATATAGAAGAATATTATTAGAAGACATCCAGTCCATTCCAATTATGATATCAACACCAGACAAAGGTAAACAAACAAGATCAATAATAAAAGGTATTCCTTTAATTAAAATGGGACAATGTAAATAGGCATAAAAGGTAGAAACTTTTTCTCCTGTGGGAGTAGAAACTAACAGATCAAAAGGCAAATAAGATAGAGACAATTTTAATTTCTTGGCATAGTCAATAGATATGAAGGAATGTGTAGCTCCTGAGTCAAACAATGCAATTAAGGGATAATTTTTTATGAAGCATGTACCTTGATCATTTTAGAAAAATGAATTGCCTCTTCACCATTAAGAGTAAATACTCTCCCTTTAGTTTGTGGTCTTGGTGTAAGTTTATTCAATGGTTTCCCATTGGTGCAATCCTTGATATAGTGTCTTGGCTTTCCGCATCAGTAACAAACATTTTATCCAAAAAGGCAAGGTTTAGATCCATGAGATTTTCCACACTTATTGCATGTAGATAAAGGTTCCCTAGTCAGAAATTGTTTTCCTTTCCCTGGGTTCACTCCACTCTTAAAATTATTTTTCTTTTGAGCTTCCATCATCCTCTTTCTTTTGAGAAAATTGTCTTTCTTTTTCTGACTCCAGGTCTAGGTAGCTCTTTTCAGCTATCCTACATTTATTGACTAGAGTGGCATAGTCTTTAATCTCTAAAGTAGACACCTTGTCTCTAATCTCAGGTCTAGGTAGCTCTTGTCTCTGGCTATTACAGAAGTTATATGTAGATTGAGTCTCTTTTATTTATATGTCATGGCCCTAGTTTCTCTCTGCATGCCTTATAGTATTCTCAATGCACTAAATAAACAATATTGAGCCTGATCAACTCAATATTGGGTTATTTATGTACTTGTAGGACTATATGGCATCAGGAGATCAAGAAATCCCAGAAAATCAGAGTGCACCAAATGTCACTCCATCAGGGATGATGAGAGCCATGATGAGTCTAGCTGAAGCTATCAAAGCCCAGACAGAATCAAATAGGATGTTTTTTCAACAAATGCAAGAGACTCAACATAGGAACAACCATCATAATGGGGTAAATAGTGGAAACCTTACTGGGAGAATAGTAGTAACTAATCACAATTATCAGGGGCTATCAGAGTTTAGGAAAGCCTCACCACCTTCATTCCATGGGGAATATGACCCAATTCTTGCTGAAAAATGGGTCATGCTGGTGTATTATATGTTTATTATAAGTTAAACAAAATTATTCCCGAGTATCAATTATTTCGTAGAAAAAGATTTTTCCACAATTTAATAGGATTTCATTTCCACGATGAAAGGTGAGAATAAAAAGTTTCCATGACTTGAGAATGGTAGATATTAAGTACAAATATGAAAATATCCCTCAATTATTTGATTTTTCCTGCAATTTTCATTTACCCGTGTTTATCTAACTTCATAAATTTAGTGTGCTCTCAATTTAAAATTTTTTGTTAATTCTTATATTGATTGAGATTAACAAATTTTAAAAAATTAATTGTTAATGTTATATATTTCTTCTAGAAGTGTAATTTTTATTTTGAATTGTAATAATAATAAATGAGTTGGAAGTATTTTAGAAATTATAACATATATTCCCTGAAATATATATTATAAAACAAACGAGTTTTAAATTTATTTATGAGAATCTCAACAAATAATCTCAGAAATATTTAATGTTTAATAAATAATTTGTTTAAAATATCCAGAAATAAAATTCCCAATAATATCATACCTGAGAATGTGATTTTTGATAATATAATTTCAAACTTTAAAACAAATGCCTCTCTAAAAAATAAAAATACATGACTCACCTATACCAGGTGTAGTTTCCTAAGAGGTTTGTGATACGAGGCAATTTATCTAAATTACTGGAAATATAACTTTAAATTATCTAAGTCTATATTATTGTTTTGTTTTGATGGGTCTCATTATAAATAGTCTAGATCTTTAATATAACCTATATTGACTTTACAGTGGCAATGCGAATTCCGGTATATATGTGGATTATCATCTATGTATTAATAATAAAAATTATAATTAATAATAATTAATTGTTATTAAAAATTGATTATAATTAGTTTATAATATTAAACTTAATTATCATAATAAATAGTGGTAGTAGTAGTAATAATAATAATAACTATTACCATAATTAAATATAATTATTGAAATAAAAATTATTTTTATTATCAGTGGCGGATCTGTGTTATATAAGGTGGTGGCTCATTGTGAAGGTATCAGTGCCAGGTTGAGAAAGTGAGGGAAACTGAGAGAAAATCAAGGAAAATGAAATCTGAAATTTGTATTATGACTGCTCACACGTGAATACAGTTACAGGTGAGTTTATATAATTGATGATGAGTGGCTGGGAATAACACTAGCTCTTCTAACAAACTCTAACAGCTGTCACTAACACAACTAACTAACCAACTTCTTTTATATCAGCCTATACTCCTTACATCCCCCCTCAAACTCAGGGCTTGCTTATCTGCAACGCTGAGTTTGTCTCTAAACGTGGTGAATAAAACAGAAGAGATAGGTTTTGTAAAGATGTCTGCTACCTGATGCTCAGCAGGTATGTAACAGACTTGGACCCGACCTTTAGCTACATGATCCCTTACAAAGTACAAGTCCAATTCAAAATGCTTGGACTTAGAATGGAGGATGGGATTGGCAGACATCAATACAGCACTGAGATTGTCGCAATACACTTTAGGTGTAGTGGTTAGAGGAACCCGCAGCTCTTGCAGCAGATTTCTAATCCAATAGAGTTCTGCTACTGAAGCTGCCAACCCTCGAAATTCTGCTTCTGTACTACTCCTTGAGACTGCATGCTGCTTTCTAGAGGACCAAGAAATGGGGTTTGGACCATGAAAGACACAAAATCCACTTGTAGATTTCCTGTCATCCGGATCTGACCCCCAATCAGAATCGGTGTAAGCTGTGATGGTTGGACTATGAGCTTTCTTGATGTGTAAGCCATGAAGGGAGGTCCCTTGGAGGTATTTGAGAATTCGCTTAACCACCTTCCAGTGACTTTCCAAAGGTGTTTGCATGTATTGACAGACTTTATTTATGAAATATGCCAACTCGGGTCTGGTAATAGTGAGGTATTGAAGACTGCCTACTATTGTCCTATATAAAGCAGGATCAGAGAATGAAGGACTACCAGTGGTAGATAGCTTTAGGGAGGAAGGTATTGGTGTGGCATAAGGCTTACAGCCAACCATGTTTGCTTTCTTCAAGACATCAGCAATATATTTGGATTGTGAGAGCAGAAGGCCACCATCTGTTGTGTGAGTGACTTCAACACCAAGAAAATAGTGGAGTTTACCCATGTCTTTTAAGGCCAAAGCTTTGTTCAGATGACGTATGAGAGCTGAGATATATGTGGGAGAACTTCCTGTGATGATAATGTCATCAACATAAATGAGGACATAAGTGGAGGCATCTGGTGTAACTTTAATAAACAAGGAAGCATCAGATTTGGTGCCTGAAAATCCCATCTGCTGCAAGGCTGATGTGAGTTTGTTAAACCAGGCCCTTGGAGCTTGTTTAAGGCCATATAAAGCCTTGGTAAGTTTGCAAACCACAGAGCTGTCTCCTGTCTCATAGCCTTGGGGTTGTTTCATATACACATCCTCAACCAAATCTCCATTTAAAAATGCATTGTTCACATCCAATTGCCTAATGCACCAAGAGTTGGTGATGGCTAGTGACAAAATAAGCCTAATGGAGGTTGGTTTGACCACTGGACTGAAGGTCTCAGTGTAGTCAAAACCTGGCCTTTGGCTGAAGCCTTGTGCAACAAGCCTGGCCTTATATTTCTGCAATGATCCATCCGAATTTTGTTTCACCTTAAAGACCCACTTACTGCCTATGGGTTGTCTGCCTTCTGGCAAGGGAACTAACTGCCAGGTGTTGTTCCTCATGAGGGCACTATACTCCTCATCCATTGCCTGCTTCCAATGGGGAATACTGAGAGCTTGCTTAACTGAGTTAGGCTCTACACTAACTGTGAAAGCCTTGGGTTTGTAGATCCCTTGTTTTGCTCTTGTTATCATTGGGTGAGTGTTGATAGGTGCTGGTTTATGGCTTTGTTGGGTTTGGTTTATTGCAAGGGTAGGTGGGTAAGGGTGAGAGGAAGTGGCTTCTTGAGCTGGAATAAGTTGAGCAAGTGGTTCCATTTCTGAATTTGGTGGGTTAGGTTGTTGTGGCTGAGTTATCACAGGATCAGATGCTGGTTTAGGGAGGACTGGTATGACTGGTATGGAGTGAGGGGTTTCATCAGGTAAATTATGAGAGTGGGAACTAGTTTTGAAAGGGAATTTGTGTTCATCAAATACTACATGTCTGCTAATAATAACCTTCCCACTATTGGTAAGACAACGATGACCCTTGTGCTGCAACCCATAGCCAAGAAATACACATGGTGTTGATCTAAACTCCAGTTTGTGTTTGTTATATGGCCTAGTGTAGGGAAAACAGAGACAGCCGAATCTTTTGAAGGTCAGATATGGTGGGAAGGTGCCAAACAGCTTTTGTGTTGGAGATATGTTATTTAGGACTAGGGTTGGAAGGGAATTGATAAGCTGAGCTGCAGTAAGGAAAGCATCACCCCAATATTTGAGAGGCGTGGAGGCCTCAGCAAGCATGGACAACCCCATGTCAACAATATGTCTGTGTTTCCTCTCAGCTACTCCATTTTGCTGATGAATATGAGGACAGGAAAATCTGTATATAATGCCTTGGGCCTGTAAAAGCTTGGACAAAATCACAAATTCCAGTGCATTATCACTTTGAACAGATTTAATTTTGGTTCCTAATTGCAATTCTACCATATGTTGAAAGCTATTAAACACAGATCTAATTTCAGATTTAGATTGAATTAAGTATAACCAAGTATACTTAGAGTAAGCATCAATAAAATGAACATAGTAACGCACTCCTTTTATTGAAGGAACTGGGGCTGGACCCCAAATATCAGTATACACAAGTTGCAGTGGTGAATTGTAAACAGTTTGAGAAACGGGAAAAGGAAGTTGGTGTAATTTTCCTAAGCAACATGAAGTACAAAGAAATTTCACAGCAGGAAGAGAAATGTGACAGGCTTTTAAAACTTTAGAAACTACATTTGGAGAAGGATGGCCAAGTCGAGAGTGCCAGAGTTGAAAATCTGATTCAGAGGTAGCAGCTGCATGGAAGGCAGCAGGTTTTATTTGTGGCTGAAAGTTGGTAAAGCTGTATAGACCATTGCTACATGAGCCTTGGAGAATAGTCTCCTTGGTTCCCTGAGATTTGGCATAGCATTTGTGAGGATGAAATTCAAGAAAGCAGTTATTGTCGTTGGTAAATTGATGCACACTAAGTAGATTCTTGGTTAAATTAGGAACATGCAGCATATTATTCAACCTAAATGTGAAACCACTTAGATCTGAGTTAAATTTTGCATTTCCAACATTAATGATAGGTAGTGCAGAACCATTACCAACAATCACATGGTCAGAGCCTGAGTAGTCTTGCTTGTCCATGAAGTTGAGTGGATCAGGTGTCATATGGTGAGTGGCACCCGAGTCAGGGTACCAATTCTGATCTTGCAATGTACTAGGTGTAGCTATGGTGAGATTAGCTCTCTAGGTGTTGAAAAATTCTGACCCCCATACTGTGAAGTTTGGTTAATGCTTGCACCTTCACTGATGAAGCTCGAACCTGAAGGCTGACCTCCATAGCTTGAATCAAATCTATACCAACACTCTAGTGCAGTGTGACCAAGTTTGCTGCATACCTGATCTACCTCCTCGTGCACCAAATCTTCCTCCTCGAGACTCAAATCTGCCTCCTCTACCATCAAATCTACCTCCTCTGCCATGAAATGATCCACGGAATTGTCCAGATCTACCTCCTCCTCAAAATTGAGGAGTGTACTGAGCTATATTGGCATGCACTAATGAATCATTTCTGCGATACTTGTCAATTAGTTCTTCTTGTGCCATTAAAAGTGCTTCTAATTCACCAATTGAGATCGGTACTGGCCTTGAAATTATTGTTGTTATGAATGCTGAGTATTCCTCAGGTAATCCATTCAGGATCGCTTCAACATGATCCGCATCATTCACAATTGCACCAACTGAGATTAATGCATCAACAACCTTCTTTACTTCAAGCAAGTAATTACTCACAGATCCTTCTTTCTTGATGTTGCCTAACTTGTTCTTTAATTGACGAATTTTGGCAGTAATCTGAGAAGCAAAGTATGTTTCTAACCTTTTCCATATATGATGCGAAAGCTCACATCCAACCATTCGAGTTGTAAATGGCTTTGTCATTGATGATAGCAGCCACGATTTGAGTAGTGCATCCTGCTTCTTCCATTTCTGATATTCTGGATTTACAGCATCGAGATCTTGATCTTGCTGTGTCAGAAATTTTCTCGGTATATCCTTTCCAAGTATATGATTCAACAAATCATAACCTTCAATAGTTGCTTCAACCTGATCCTTCCATGGTAGAAAATTTTCTTCCTCCAGTTTATGTGAGACTGGATTTGAGAACTGCTGTGGCTGTGTTGAAGTTGCATTTTGTGAGGTTTGAATGGAATCAATAGAGGTCATGGTGATCAGAACCTAAGCTCTGATACCATGAAGGTATCAGTGCCAGGTTGAGAAAGTGAGGGAAACTAAGAGAAAATCAAGGAAAATGAAATCTGAAATTTGTATTATGATTGCTCACACGTGAATATAGTTACAGGTGAGTTTATATACTTGATGATGAGTGGCTGGGAATAACACCAGCTCTTCTAACAAACTCTAACAGCTGTCACTAACACAACTAACTAACCAACTTCTTTTATATCAGCCTATACTCCTTACACATTGGTTTGCTTTAACAAATCAGATTTTATTAGGAAATCACATAAAATTGCGATTTATGAATACATTCCTATCGAAACTTCGAAAGGACTACGTGTAATTATTGGATAAAAAATTATTGTAATTTTTAAAGGGGAATATGATTCTCATTTTTAAAACTAATATTCCCAGTCAATCAATGCCCAACCAGCATATTTGTAGGTTAGTTGATTGAAATTAAAATAGAGAACCGAGTGCTAGCTCTGACAAGAAAAAAAAAAAACAGAAAAAAAAAATCATAATTTTGAATGGGGAATATATTTCATTCTCTGTAACCATTATGTGTATGGATGAGTATCTGACTTGACTAGTGTCACATGTCAAGTACCAATTAACTATTAACTAACAGCACATAGCACACACTAACTGATTCAACAATACATCACATGTCTAATTGATAGAGTCTGACACAAAAACGAATGAAGTGCCAAAAAACTTAAAACGAATGAAGTGCCAAAAAACTTTGTTCTCATCATGCACATCAGAAACACTTGACATATGAATATGATATACCCAGGGACACAAGCTAGATGTTAGATGCAGATTACGTGATACCATACAAGAACCTAAAGAGATCAGATCATATATTGACTACTTGTAATCACTCATTGATACGTGAGAGGATGGACTTGGACTGTTGTGATTTTCAACATCCTCTGTTGGTACTTCATGTGAATAGAGATAAGGCTTAGGAGGCATTTGTAAGCCTTCATCCTGCTCCAACATCTCCACAACTTTATCCATTGAAGGAGGATCCCTTGGCTTTGTTTGTATACACCACAATGCCACAATCATCATTTTCTTTGCCAACTTCTTCTCATCATCCGTGTCATTTTCAATTGCAATTTCCTTTCCATCATGTAACTGATCATAAACCCAAAAAGGGAAATAAAGTTGGCTCGAATGTTCAGTCAATGCATTCAGATTCTTCCTTCTACCGGCCATTTCCATTAACAACATCCAATAGCTACAGACGTCGGCTTTGTACGAGATAGCGCCAACATTCCTATAGAAGAGCTCCGGAGCCATGTAGCCTATGGTTCCTCTTGCTGCAGTCAAAGACACGATGCTATTAGCTGTGGGATAAAGCCTTGCAAGTCCAAAATCAGAGACTCATCAAGAAGGATGTTATGAGGATTGATATCAAAGTGGAGAATTTTGCTGTCACACCCATTGTGCAAGTACTCAATGCCACGTGCCACTCCAAGAGAAATGGTGTACAATTTTTCTTTGGTTGTAATCTCCACTTTCATTGGGGTGGTGTTGTTCCTGCTGGTTTGCTTTCATGTAGAGCTTGCAGTGGGCTTTGATGAATGTCCAGATTTCTCTTGCGGAAATCAAGACATCCCATACCCTTTTAGACTCAAAAGGCCACCAACCAGTGACTTGAGTCAGTGACTTTCACTGTCAAAAACATTGATTACAAAGAGCAAAAATTGAGTTATCCGATGCCTATGGCTGCCTTGAAAGGCAGCTCCATAACCTCACTCTATCAGCTTCCCCTTTCCACTTCATCATTGACTTTGACAATCCATACAGCTACGACTTCTTCAACTGCTCACCAGCGGACAGAGGTCTTATGGATGACCTGTATTTGATTCCGTGCCTAAGCTCCTAAGCCAATCAAGTATATGCCCTTTCATCTGCACTTACAATTGCCTACATGCCCATATCATTTTGCACCAAAATGTTTAATATTTCATCAATCCCAATAGTATTTGTTGGTGGGGACAATATTCTTCGTTTGAGATGGTCTGAGCCAAAATGTAAACACTGTGAATCAAAAGGGAACAGGTGTGGGTGGAAGAACAACAAGAGTACCAAAAATGAACTCCATTACTCCATTGTGCTGTCAACCACAAAGGTGGCCTTTTGATTTTGTTGCATTTCAAAATACTAACTACCAATTTTCTCCAAGTGAGAATGGTTGAGCTTAAGCATTTGGGTGGTCCCATCTTGGAGGTTCTATGTTCAATGTAGATGCAATGTTAGAAGTTGAAGGCTAATTAAAGCATATAGATGAAAACACTAGCCATCCAAATCGAAACATCGCACGTGATTTCTAGCTAGCCTATACGCAGCATATAACCAGCTACTATGGTCTTAATTCATTCATACTTGTTAATTATTCCAAACATATGGAAATAATACGTCAATGACATTTGACTGAATTTGTAGTTTGTAAGGTTCACGGAGCAAGCATTCAATTAAGATATAAGAGACGCCCATAAGACGGGTCATTACTTTATCGAGTGATTGCTTGAACTAAATTTTACAAGTTTTGTTTGCAGGCTCAATAACAGCTATATTGACTACAGGTCAGCTTTTAAGTTCAGTCATACTTCTTAGCATCATTAACCCGCAAGTAACTGATTATTTTCTCAAGATGTTGTTTTGATAAATGCAGGATCGGTTCTTGGATCATTTTTTCTTGTTAGCTATATATATGCAGCTTTTAACTAGCTACTATGGTCCTAATTAATGCTTGTTACTTATTTCAAACACGTGAAAATATCAAGTCTACGTCTACGACAATTGACTGCATTTGTAAGTTTACGGAGCAAGCATTAAATTAATAGATGCTCATTTGACTGGTCATAATTTTTCGAGTGATTGCGTGAACTCAGTTTTATTAGTGTTGGTTGCAGGTTCATCAACAGCTCTAGTGAACACAGGTCAGCTTTCAAGTTCAATTATGCATTTTACTATTTTAGAATCATTAACCCGCAAGTAAATGATCATTTTCTCAGGTATCAGTTTTGATAAATGCAGGTGATTGGTGCAGTTTTCTACATCTATAACTCCTACATAATACAGAAAGACAAACAAGCAATTATTGAAAAGTTTCTTGAAGACTACAGAGCTCTAAAGCCCGCGAGATACTCTTATGCTGAAATCAAGAGAATCACCAACAATTTTAAGGACAAGTTGGGAGAGGGAGCATTTCAAAAGAAGTTATTGTTGCTGTGAAAATGCTGAACAATTCCAAGGGAAACGGGGAAGAGTTCATCAACGAGTTTGGTATAATTAGTAGAATCCACCACGTTAACATTGTTTGCTTGGTTGGTTTCTGTGCTGATGGCATTAGAAGAGCTCTTATGTATGAGTTCTTCCCTAACAGTTCACTACAGAAGTTCATAAATTCACCCGACAACAAGCAAAACTTCCTAGGCTGAAAAAACTGGAGGAAATTGCTTTAGGCACTGCTAAAGGAATTCAGTATCTTCACCGAGTTTTTTGTGGTCAGCGCATTCTCCATTTTGATATCAAACCTTAATAAATGTTAGTGGACCACGACTTTACTCCTAGCATCAGTAATTTCGGTCTACCTAAATTATGTCCAAAGGATCAAAAAAATAGTATCTATGACAACAGGCAGAGAAACTTTGGGCTACATTGCCCCAGAACTTTTCTGGAGAAACTTTGGAAATATATCTTATAAGTTAGATATTTATAGTTATGGAATGATGCTGCTTAAAACAATAGGAGGGAGGAAAATCACCGAGGACATAGAGGAAAACAATAGCCATATTTACTACCCAGAATGGATTTATAATCTTTTAGAAAAGCGGGAGAAAATGAGCATCCATCTCGATGATGAAGGCGATGGTAAAATTGCCAAGAAGCTAGCAATTGTGTGACTTTGGTGCTTATTGATCATCAATGCAAATGGTGGTTCAAATGTTTTTGGGAGACCAAGACAAATTACCCAGACACCCTCATCCCTTTTGTTCTTCCAGTCCCACAAGAAATTATACTAGTGTGAGTGTGTCTGCCAGACCCATGACCCAAAATTTAGAAGCAATACAAGAGCTAGATTGACTTTTTTTAACTGCAGTGGTGAGAAAAGTTTGTAATTTTTTTCTTAGACATCCAATATAAGTCCTGGAAAACATAAATGGATTTACATTGTATTACAACTACACTACAACTAAGTATTTTTCCATTAGGTGTGATTGGTTATGTGGATCAAATGGTACCATTGCACTCTATCATAAATAATGCATGTAGACAAATCAATTAAAACTAAGTCCTTTTATAATTGCGCTGAATTATCTGTTTATCTTTTGTAAGCACATAAGGTGTCCTTACATATTAAAGTGAGCATTATTAGCTTTACCTTAACCACAAAGAACTTAATATGAATTTAAAATGTCTATGTGACAGTCATATATATTCGTGTACGTGTGTATATATATATATATAGTTTACATCCAAGCACCCCACTATATTTTTGCATTGGTCGTGTCTAAACTCGTAATACAAATTAAGAATTATTTTGACTCTGAGATTCTAAGATCAATTTTAGCTAAGGGTGCATCATAAATCTGGAACATTTGGTTTGGGTAAAAAGAGAAGAAAGAATTTAATGGATGAATTCCATGCATGTGTTTATATGAAAATGGCAGAAGGTATGCCTTCATGCCAATCAGAAATATTCAGCTACAAGGAAGAAATATGGCGGGGTTTGGCTCCCCTCCCCCAAAGCAGAACTACTAGTCTGGTTTGTGATCATTGGCCGCCTACACTCTGAAGATAGAGTGCTTACTCCAGGAACAAATCAGGTGTGTACTAAGTAGCTGTGATCATGAAAGTGTAGATCATCTATTTTTTGCAAACCATTTCCCATGGAAGGTGTGGTCAACATGCATTAGGTAGTGGGGATTTTGATCTTGTTTAAAATTTATTCAACGTTGTTCTAATATTGACATTACTTACGCTTTTAGTGCAGTTAAAACATCATATTTTGGAAAAGAAAAATATCAGAATACAATATTTTCTAAGGACACAAATTTAAGTTAAAAAAGAAGGATAGGTTCAAAATACAATATATAAATATTGAAGCCCGTAAATGATATTGTTTCATAGCTGCCTGAGAGCTAAATATAAACAGATCAGATTGACTACTTCGAATCACTAACTGATATATCAGAGGATGGCCCTGAACTGCTTTGATCTCCAACATCCCCTGCTGGTACATCATGTGGATCATAGAAGTAAGGCTTTGGAGGCATTTGCAATAAGCCTTCGTCTTGTTCCAGCATCTCTACAACTTTATCCATTGAAGGACGATCACTAGGCTTTGTCTGTATGCACCACAATGACACAATCATCATTTTCTTTGCCAACTTCATCTCCTCATCAGTGTCATTTTCAATTGCAATTTCCTTTCCATCACATAACTGATCATAAACCCAAAAAGGGAAATAAAGTTGGCTCGAATGTTCAGTCAATGCATTCAGATTTTTCCTTCTTCCAGCCATCTCCATTAACAACATCCCAAAGCTATAGACATCGGCTTTGTAGGAGACTGCACCAACGTTTCTGTAGAAGAGCTCTGGAGCCATGTAGCCTATGGTTCCTCTAGCTGCAGTCAAAGACACTATGCTATTATCAGTGGGATAAAGCCTTGCAAGTCCAAAATCAGAGACTTTTGGATTGAAATTCTCATCAAGAAGGATGTTATGAGGCTTGATGTCGAAGTGTAGAATTTTCATATCACACCCATTATGCAGGTACTCAATGCCACGCGCCACTCCAAGAGAAATGGCGTACAATTTTTCACAGCTTAAGGAAGCACTCTCTTCATTGGAAAATATGTATTTTTCTAGAGACCCGTTTTCCATTAACTCATATATGAGAGCATGCTTTGATCCCTCCACACAGAAGCCAATGAGTTGAACTACATTAACATGGTGAATTCTACCAATTGTAGCAACTTCATTGATGAAATCTTGGCCATTGGATTTGGCCTTATTCAACACCTTGACAGCTACAGGACGACCACTTCGTAGTTTTCCTCGGAAGACAGAGCCATAGCCTCCATTCCCTAGTATTGTCTTGAATCCTTTGGTTATGCTTTTGATGTCTTTGTAGGAGTATCTAATCGGCATAATGTTATTGTCGCTTCGCAGAAAATCTTCAATGGTCTCATATATAGATAAATGCCTTCGCCGCCATTTATATATACACAAAACAATTACCAATAGAAGTCCAAGTGCAACTTTGGAACCTGTATAGGCAAACAAAGACGGGCCAAGAGAAACCAAATCATTAAATTGTATCAGTTTGGTACCCTTGAATTTGAATGTTAATAGCAAATTTGAAGAGTTAACGCTCATTTTAGTCTATAACCTTATATTTATGAGTTATTTTAGTCTTTAACTTTTAAAATGAGTCAATTTAGTCTCTAACATTGCAAAATGTGAGTCATTATAGTCCATGAACTCACTTTTATTTAACATTCCATTAATTAAATGACGATAGGTAATCTTAAATGATACCTTCACATACCTTATGTCATTTGAAGTATAATAAAATTTAAAATAAATCATTTTAGTGTCTAAAATTACACAAAATGAGTCAGTTAAATTTTCATTTTAAATTATAAAATGACTCATCTTATGCAATGTTAGACATCAAAATAAGTTATTTTAAATATTATTCTTCTTCAGAAGACAAATAGTATGTCAACGTATCACTTAAAGTTATCTATCATCATTTAATTGAAGAAATGTTAAATAAAAGTAAATTGATGGACTAATATGACTCACATTTTATAATATTAGGGACTAATTTAACCCATTTTAAAAGTCATGAACTAAAATAATTCACAAATATAAAGTGAGGGACTAAAATAAGCATTAGCTTAAATTTGAAAACAACTTTGATGTAGTGTCATTCTTCTAATCACATGCTTTTACCTATATCATTTTTAAGATATTGTGTAGTTAAGTTAAATATTTTTGTTAACGTGATAATATATAGTGTATAAAAATAAAATCCTTCAAATTTTTCATGCTTCTTTTTTCATAGAAAAATAATTTTCCTATATTGTTTACCCAAATTTAAACCAAGGTAGTATTTTTTTTATCCTCTTCTTCAGTTAATTAAGGCTGCTACTAAGTTATACTGATGTACATTTTTTCCGTTAGGTGATCGTATTTGCATGCATGCATTTTCAGCCCCATATAAATAAGTTAACAAAAGGGAGAGACAGGGACGTACCCATCATCAATAGGTTTAGAAAATATGGAATCCGTAGAACTAGGCCTGCAAAAAACATACAGGGGAAAAAGAATATCTGTATTGTTAACGTCATATTCATATTATATACGGTAAATAACACATATTTTTCAAAAAATGCGCATCATCCTATTAAATTTAAATAATTAATAAAAAAATATAATTTTAATATAATTTTTTATATTATATATGACGAAAATTACAGGTAAAAATATCAACATATTTAAAAGAAATATAGTATTATATATTTTTTATTTGATTGAATTAATAAATCATTATTAAATATTTAAGTAAATAATGAATAATATTTAATGTAAATTATATTTTTAAATAATACAAATTATTAAATATTTATAATAAATATAATTATAAAAATGAATCCTCAAATAACAACAAATTTATTTTTAAATTTATAAATAAATAATTTACCAATTTTGTATTCTAATTAGCAGTTGGTTGGGACGAAAATAGGCATGAAGTTCATCGATAGGAATTTTTCACTCCATTTTTACCCCAACCAAATATAATCTTAAGATTAGAATTATTCATTAAAAAAGAAAATAATTGTATACATATAATATAATATCTTATGTTATGTCATATCAAACATTATATAATATTAAAATTTTAATAGACTTAATACTATTAGATATTATTCTATCAAAAATATCAAATAAGTGGTAGAGTAGAATATAATCTTTGAACAAGAATTAAGTGGAGTGTCATTTATCTAAACACCATCGATGATTGTGTTATGTATCATACATTATATGTAATACATTACAATTATCCTCTTACCACTATTACAATTATTGATTGTTCGGATTGATTTTTCTCCAAGACCTGAACCGACTTGAAGCAATTAGATCGCAAGGGAAAGACAATGACTTACCTAATATTATGCCTGGAGTATATAACATCCAAATAATAAGAATAATTAGACCTGCAAGAAACATACAGGTGAAAAAGAAAATTGTTAATGACTGTATTTTGACGTCAGTTTTTCATCACCTTGAAAGCACATTTTCGCATGTTAGCTCCCAAATTTATGTGGTAGGAGAGCCAAAAAGGAATCTATTGAGAGTAAGAAGGCACAATTCTAACTGTATCTTGCACTCGTATCTTGACTTTATTTTTTTAATAAGTAAACAAGACATAGGCAAATACTAAAAATAAACTTTCTTGTATATCATTAGACTTATTTTCGATACATGTTTCTAAAACCAACTTCATACATAATAAAATGTATAATCATATCGTATGACTGTCTAGGAATATTAGAATAGCTTTACGTGGGAGACACAAAAGAAGAATACTAGACATAGCAATGTTGGACGACAACAAAAAACTACAGAGGGCTTGTATACGTTAAAAGTACAAAATATTATTCTAACGTATAAAAATGAGTGTCATATTTAGATATCTACTTTATAATTATTGAATAAAATGATGAGTGGGAATAAGTTAGAGTCACAATTTCATCTAATACTATTAAAGTGAGTGTCCAAATGGGATAACAACATTTAAGTGTTGAAATAATATTCTTGTTAAAAATAACTAAGAAGACACTCCATCTTTTTTAGAATTTTTCTCCACTTTAAGACAAAATCATTTTTCAAAATATTTATCAATTTCACATTCTAATAAACTAGAATTTTTTGTTCTAATAGTATCATGAGTAATTAATAATCTTTAGTATAGCCTTTCATTTCCAACCAGTTTAATATGCCCCACAATTAATAACCATTAAGGTATATTAGTTCATACACCATAACTTTACATATAAATACTCTATTATCATACTCACTCTCTTTCAAAACATTTCTCAATTTAGGACAAACACAAATATTAAGAAAGATAATAAATAATATTAATAATTAAATAAAATATAATGAATGAACTAATATATTCCTACACATTAATTAATATAGCACAATATTCAAGAATAATATTAAATAGAATGCTTTGGAGATATAAAATTAATTAGGAGTAATATTGGAAAAAATAATGCTTAATTAAGATGTAAAATTGACAAATATTTCAAAATATAAAGTTATCTGAAAATGAAAAGATATTTTAAAAATGATGGAGTATTATTTATCCTCTTTCTTAATATCTATATTTGTATAAATTTGTAAAAATAGAATACAGCCACTTATTCTTTCACTAATTGAAATGATTGGAATTTAGAACATGTAGCGTACTCAAGGAACGAGTAAAGCAGGAGCGAAGGACAGGCGAAATTAGAATGAAAAGATTATGGGCCAATTATAAAATTCTAAACTAGTTAAATTAGCAGATAGATGCTTAGAATTACCTATCCAAAATGAAAGGATGTCGTAGGAATAACAATGAACCTTGTTATGATCATCGAGGTGGACATCGTTCCAACCACTATTATTGCAAGAACTAATGGCCCAAGAGAGTTCAAAGCCGCAAAGCAGCATATTATGGACGTCTGTGCATGAAATTATGTTGGTGTGGTTGTTTACAGCAGGCCATGACGCGGGATACATCCACTCTACTCGACACGAATCTCCCAGCCCGAAATCCCGGAGAGATTCCTGAAAATCAGTGACATAGAAAGCACTCCCAGTCGCATGAGAACCATTGATGCAAGTTGCGGTAGTACTGTCATCACCGTGTAGATCAGAATACCCCACCGGATATTGACGTGGGCACCTCAAATATAACAACATCTGCTTTACCAATATAACACGACGTTTATGAAGTATATTCTCTCTACGGAACCAATATTGATACGGCCCGGGCCCCCCATAACTGCTGAAATTGTAGGAGGTAAAAGAGTAAGGAGGGAGGGAAATGTAATCATGCGTATGCAGGTCAATATTGGCATCTGCTAGTCGGATTGTGTAGTTGTTGTAATTGATTGACTGCACATTGAACTTCCCTGATTTCCAATACAGTAGCAGTCGGTCTCCCTCGCAGGAAAGATTGTACCTGGTGTCACCGCAGTGGGGTGGACTGTCTTGTAGCCTGAAAGGGTGGCTTATGTTGTGCCTCCCGCACCACCGAGATGGACACATTACATGATCAGCATCCGTTGCCTCGGTGAAAATGCCTCCACAGGATAACAACAGCAATAATAGCAAAAGGGGTACCACTACTGCACAAGGGGATGACATTTCTTTGGTTATGACAAGAGCAAGCAGGTGGCAAACAAACCAGATCGACTGCAGAGATTTAAAGATATCACCGTATATATCACATTTACTTGTACAAAAGGATGGACGAAGAAGTCTCGTGGAAACTTGTATGCTGGCTCCTTCATCAATATCAGCTCGTCTTCTGGTGTTGACTATCACTATCGCAAGTCCACTCCTTATAAAATGGAATCAAATATCCACATTTAGCTGCTGACGTAAGCGCCTACGTCTGAGGAGGAAGTTATTGGGAAGCTATGGTATGGACAGACTGAAAATTCTTTTAAACCGAGATAGGGGCTAGCTGGTGGATAAGGCTATCTATATACTTTCATGTGCTCATAATTAGAACAACATTCACAAAGCCACACTCCGTAGAGTCTAGACTAAAGATGGGTTCTTCTTTGGTTATAATCTCTTGCACTCTCATTGTGGTGTTGTTCCTTGTTTGCTTTAACGTAGTACTCGCACTAGGCTTTGATGCATGTCGGAGTATCCCTTGCGGAAATCAAGACGTTCGATTCCCTTTTAGAATCAAAGGCTGGCAACTACAACACTGTGGCTATCCCGGGTTTGATTTGGTTTGCTCACCAAATAATGAGACCCTGCTTGAGCTCCCAAACTCGGTGACTTTCAATGTCAACAAGATTGACTACATGGAGCAAACACTTGAGTTATCTGATCCATATGATGACTGCCCTCAAAGGCAGCTCCGTGGACTCACTCTATCGGCTTCCCCTTTCCAGTTCCACTTCGAAGCCAACTATGAGATTGGTAACTACGACTTCTTCAACTGTTCACCCAGGGACAGACCTGACATGGCTGGCTATTTGATTCGATGCCTAAGCACCTCAACCAGTCCAGTATACGCCATTCCATCTGATTATCCAATGGGGAACTGGCCCTTGTCATTTTGTACCAAAATGTTTAATATTTCATCCATCCCAAGCCTATTTGCTGGCAGCAAAATTAACCAAAATATTCTTCATTTGAGATGGTCTGAGCCAAACTGTAAACGCTGTGAATCAAAAGGGATCAGGTGTGGGTGGAAGAACAACAGCAGTACCAACAATGAAGCCTATTGCCCTCCCAACCACAAAGGTAGCCTTTTTCATTCTGTCGCATTTCAAAATCAGCACCAGTACATCGGCCTAATAATCCTCATAATTTCTTATAAAAGGAAAATATTAAATAATTTTAGTATCAAGAGAACATAAATCATATTCAATATTTTCTTAATTTGGAAAATAAGAGGATAATTTGGAGGATGTATGTCGCAACCGGGATAGCGACGTGGACGGCGAAAAAAATTAAATTTCAGTTTAAAATGGAGTCGCCACCAAATTTTATTTAATTGGGAAAAACTATAGAAAAACCCATTTAGTTTAAAAGAAAATGACCTTTGAGACCAGATTTGAGCTCGGGAGTCGGTTATGCTTAGGGAAGGGTAGGAACTTAATCCTACAGCACCCCTAACACACCCGTCCTTTAGACGGTACCTTAATTAATTGTGCAAATTATTAATAACCTTTTTTCAAAATATTTATTTATGTTTTTATTTCAAGAAAATTTTAAAAGAAAATCTTTTAGAATAAGAAAATTCCGGAATACCAAACTGTCACAGCTCAGGTATCCGTAATATTGAGTTAACAAGCCGTCACGGCTAAATTAACCTTTTTATTTAAAATAAAATATATACACTTCAATGATTAATTTAAATTAAGATAATAAAGAAAGAGGAAGATAATAATAGTAATAATGATAATAATAATAATAATAAAAAATAAATAAATAAATGAATAAATAAACAAATATTTACAATAATAATGATAATGAACAAAAATATTTACATGTAAAACATAATAAAATAATATCATAAATAAGTACTAAATAAATATTTACAACAATAATAATAATAATGAACAAAAATATTTACATGCTAAACAAAATAAAATGACATCAAAATAATAATGAAATAAAATATATACATTTCAATGATTAATTTAAATTAAAATAATAAAGAAATAATAATAATAATAATAATAAATAAATAAATAAATGAATAAATAAACAAATATTTACAATAATAATAATAATAATGAATAAGAATATTTACATGTAAAACAGAATAAAATGACATCATAAAAATCTATTTTTAGTTTGAAAATTTTGAAATATCGAGCTGTCACAGCTTAAATGTCCAAAATATTCAATTAACAAGCCGTCTCGGCTAAATTAATATTTTATTTAAAACAAAATATTTAACAAATAATTAATTAATTTATAATTTAAAGAAAAAAAGGATATTAAAGAAAATATTTACAAATAATACAAATTATAAAAATCTAATTTTTGTTTGAAAATTTAAAACATCAAGCTGTCACAGCTCAGATGTTTAACTGAGTTAATAAACCGTCACGGCTAAATTAACATCCTCATTTAAAATAATTTGATTATTAGCTAAAATTAAAAATAATACATGATACTAATAGACACTAAATATTTATAAACAAATAAAAATAACAATTAAAGGAAGGAAAATATTTTTTTTTTTTTAAAATAATAAAAAAATATATATATAAACCCAAAGCCCAAGCCTACCTAGATTAACTAAACCCCAACAACAATGAAATAGCTCGTACCCAAACTGATATAATGAAACAGCGTACTATCCAAAATAAATAACAAAAACTTGAAAAGAAACTTAGCCTCGCAAGACCTTGACTCCCAAAACCCAAACATTGACATAAAGGAATCCCAGCCCACAATCTTTAACATTTAATGTCCAGAAAAGGAATGAAACGTGACTCAAAGAGGTTAAAAAAATTGGACCATGAGCCCAAGCTTAAAACAAAGCAAAATAAAGAGGAACTAAAACTAAAACAAGCTGGAATCCAATCCTTATTTCATTTCAGCTTAAAGGAAAAAAAATGACACAATAGCAGGGAGATGGCATGGCAGCTATGGTGATGACTAGGGAGTGGATCTGGCTGGTTTTTTTTTTCTTGCGGCTTCTCGTGGGGTGAGGGGTTCGCGGTTGCGATTCGCAGAAAGGGGGAGGAGTCGCTGCCGCGACCATGGTGGGGGTGAGGCAGCGCGGCATGTGTGCAGAGGGGGGTGCAGCGGTTGTGGCGCGGTGTGGGTGTGCCAGCGTCGCGCAGGGAAGAAGGAAAAATGGGGGACCGCGCGATGGAGAAGGGGGCGGTGGCTGGGAGGTGCGCGGTCCATGATGTCCGCATGAAGGGAAGACTTTGCGCGGCCCAGGGGGAACTCGCGACGCACCTCGGGGGTGGCTGAGGGTGGAGATCTGTGGCGGTGATGGTCGCGGGCGACGCGAACAGGTGGAGGAGGCGCTAGCATCGTGGAGGCCGGCTGGGGTGCGATGGAGGAAGGGGAGCTTATGGCGGTACCACTCTTTCCTTTGTATTTTTTCATTTCATTTCAGATTCAACTTCCTTCATAATCTATTGGCTTGACTGGTATTTGTTTCTAGCTTTGAGGACATTATAGATTGTTGGTGATTGTGGATAATGGTGGTTGTTTCAGAATGATACCGCCATGATTCCCGTGATGACGGCGTGATAGCTAAGAATGCTTGGGGAGTGGTTCTAATGGTTGGAGATGATGGCGAAGATCACGATGGGGGTAAGATGGAGTTTTGGGGTAGTTTCCTTTTTCTTTGAATTTAGCTCTTGATTTTGGGTCTATGTTGAGTTTGATGTGTTGTTCAGCATTTTTGTTTCTGGCTTGATTCTTGGTCGGGTTTGGCTTCTATTGAGTTCTGGATGTTTAGCTCATGAGTATTGGTAGAGAGGATGAGAATCAGCTTATGGTGATGATGCTATTGATGATGGTAAAAAAAAAAATGTATGAAATGTATGTAAAGATTATGATATGCACATGTTTCTAGAATTCACTCTACCTGTTACTCCTCTGATCTGAAATAAAAAACTCCCTTCTTTTTTTTTTTTACACCGTCCGTTGTTATTCTCTGTTATTTCAGGTATTCTTCTGTGTGTGTTAGAAAATGAATACCCGTCCCCCCTTTCTTTTGATCATCATCTAATTTATCTCCCTGGCTCTCTTTTTTACCAAAATCATTGCCTCTCCTTCTTTACAGGTTGGCATACCGAAAGAAGATTTATCCTTTTGCAAGGAGTTGGTAGGAACACCATCATAGTGTTGCCACTCCCATTCTTTGACCCTCTTTTTCCTTTTTTCATTTTGCTTTCTAGTTCACGTGAAAGAGGACCAAAATCCCGTGATGCTCTGTACCTTTTTTTTTTATTTTTTTTTCATTTTTTTTCTTTTTTAAGAATTGAAATGATTTACAATAAAGAATTATAGACAAAACTTGAAATGGTTTACAATTTCACTTAACAAAATTAAACTAACAACATGATTCTATGAATGAGTTAAACTCTAAAAATATGCTGATTTTTGGATTTTTATGGGCCGCATAAAATCGGGTGTTCACAGTTGCCCCTCTTTGCTCATTTCTTATAAGAGAATACAAAAATTTGAATTTTAAATATTGTCTTCATAAGGAATGAGTAAAGACATGAACATCGATTTTGTTCGGCGATGCATGCAATGCAATGAAATCTAAATCCTAAATAAAAATGACATAAACTTTCAAATAAAGTCACATGAAATGATGCGGTTCAGAAATCAAATATGCGTGACTCACTGAAAGAATAATGATTAACCAATTTGACCTAAATTCCTAACTTACAAGAAATGTTAAAAGACTAATGAAAAAAAATGACACTTTGAGACAATCTGTACATATAAAAGAACAATATGAAGATGATGGAAAAGTAAAACGACAATCTGAGGGTGACATGCAAGAAAATGGCAATCTGAGGCTGACAGGCTGACTGGAAATGTAAATTGGCAATCTGAGACTGACAGGAAAGTAAAATTGGCAATCTGAGGCCGACATGAAATGTAAATTAGCAATCTGAGGCCGACAGGAAAGTAAATTGGCAATCTGAGGCCAACATGAAATGTAAATTGGCAATCCGAGGCTGACAGGAAAATAAATTGGCAACCTGAGGCCGACAGGAAAGTAAATTGGCAATCTGAGGCCAACATGAAATGTAAATTGGCAATCTGAGGCCGACAGGAAAGTAAAATTGCAATCTGAGGCCGACAGGAAAGTAAAATTGGCAATCTGAGGCCGACAAGAAATGTAAATTGGCAATCTGAGGCCGACAAGAAAGTAAATTGGCAATCTGAGGCCAACATGAAATGTAAATTGGCAATCTGAGGCCGACTGAAAAGTAAATTGGCAATCTGAGGCCGACGTGAAATGTAAATTGGCAATCTGAGGCCGACAGGAAAGTAAAATTGGCAATCTGAGGCCGACAGGAAAGTAAAATTGGCAATCCGAGGCCGACAAGAAATGTAAATTGGCAATCTGAGGCCAACATGAAATGTAAATTGGCAATCTGAGGCCGACAGGAAAGTAAAATTGGCAATCTGAGGCCGACAGGAAAGTAAATTGGCAATCTGAGGCCAACA
>CM062349.1:39694028-39739028 GCA_031216105.1 Dalbergia cultrata | reverse complement strand
TAGTCTATCGCCACCAAGATGAAACGATGACCATTTGAGGCTTTGGGATTGATTGGGCCAATGACATCCATGCCCCACATTGAGAAAGGCCAAGGAGATATCATATTGTGCAGCGGAACTGGAGGAGCATTGACTCGGTCTGCATATATTTGACATTTATGACACTTTCGAACATAATTGATGCAGTCATTCTCCATGGTAGACCAGTAATACCCACTTCTTAAGATCTTGCGTGCCATCATATGTCCATTAGCGTGGGTTCCACAGATTCCTTCGTGGATTTCAGTCATAATCATTCGAGCTTCATGAGCATCTACACATCTGAGGAGAGTAGTGTCATGACTCCGCTTGTAAAGGACTTCACCATTTAGGAAAAAGGCCATGGCCAATCGTCGAATTGTTTTTCTTTGCACTTCATTCGCTCCAGTCGGATATTCTCTTTTTTGAATGTACTGCTTGATGTCATAATACCATGGTTGTCCATCTGGCTCAACCTCCGCATTGTCACAGTATATTGGTTCACTTTGCACCTCTACGTGGATAGGTTGGACATTGGTATGGACTTCCAATTTTGTCATTGCTGCCAGGGTTGCCAATGCATCCGCAAATTGGTTATGGTCTCGAGTTAAGTGAGAGAATGACACATCATCAAATTCTTCAATTAATCGAGACAAGTATTTCTGATAAGGCACCAATTTCGGATCCTTCGTACGCCATTCTCCATTAACTTGATAGATTATGAGCGCAGAATCTCCAAACACCTTTAATTCTTTGATCCCTAGGTCAATTGCAGCTTGCAAACCATTCAGACAAAGCTTCATATTCTGCGATGTTGTTGGTGCATTCAAAATCTAACTTGATGGAAATTGGGTATTGTTTTCCAGCTGGTGACACTACTACAGCTCCTATTCCACACCCATTCATATTGGCGGCCCCATCAAAGTACATTTTCCATGCATTCTCCTCTTCTTTCTTATCTTTTTCCACTGTTAACACCTCACCATCGGGGAATTCAGGCATGATAGGCTGTATATCCTCAAGAGGATTTTCAGCTAGATGATCAGCAATTGCACTTCCCTTGATGGACTTCTGAGTCATATATTTGATATCAAATTGACAAGACATCACTTGCCATTTCGACATTCTCAATGAAACATGAGGACTATCAAATATGTATTTCAATGGATCCATTCGAGAGATTAACCAGGTAGTGTAGTATAGCATGTACTGCCTCAACCTCTTGGAAGCCCACACTAATGCACAACAAGTTTTTTCAATCGCCAGATAACGAGATTCACAGTCATTAAACTTCTTGCTCAGATAATAAATTGCCTGCTCTTTCTTTCCGGACTCATCATATTGTCCTAACATTGCCCCAAGAGACGTGGGCAACACTGTGAGGTACAATATTAAAGGACGGCCTGGTATAGGTGGGGCTAAAATTGGAGGTTTCATCAAATAAGCTTTTATTTTATCAAAAGCTTCTTGGCATTCTTCATTCCACTCCCCAGGTTGATGTTTTCGAAGCAGCTTGAATATAGGCTCACAAGTGCTAGTCAAATTAGCAATAAATCTAGCAATGTAATTAAGCCTTCCGAGAAAACTTCTCACTTTTCGTTCGGTTCGAGGAGCAGACATTTCTTGTATTGCCTTCACCTTGTCAGGATCCACTTTTATCCCTTCTCTGCTGACAATAAACCCGAGTAACTTCCCTGTAGAAGCTCCAAAAATGCATTTATTCGGATTCAACCGCAACTTGTATTTTCTGAGCCTTTCAAACAGCTTTCGCAGAACTGTCACATGACTTTCTCCCTCTTTAGATTTGGCAACCATATCATCTACATACACCTCAATCTCTTTATGCATCATGTCATGGAATAATGCAACCATGGCACGTTGGTAGGTGGCACCGGCATTCTTCAATCCAAACGGCATGACTGTATAGCAAAATGTTCCCCACGGAGTTATGAAAGTAGTTTTTCCTTTGTCATGAATATCCATAGGAATTTGGTTATACCCAGAGTATCCATCCATAAAGGAAAATCGGTGATTTCCAGCAGTATTATCAACAAGGACATCAATGTGGGGTAGAGGAAAATCATCTTTCGGGCTAGCTTTATTCAAATCCCGATAGTCTACACACATTCTGACTTTTCCGTCCTTCTTAGGTACAGGCACAATGTTGGCCACCCAATCAGTGTGTCTTGATACCTCTAAAAACCCAGCCTCTAGCTGTTTAGTCACTTCTTCTTTAATTTTTAATGACATGTCAGGTCGCATTCTTCTCAACCTTTGCTTCTTCGGCTCAGCTTCGAGATACAAAGGGATCTTGTGTGAAGCAATCTCTGGGTCTAATCCTGGCATATCATGATAGGACCATGCAAACACATCCAGGAATTCTTTGAACAATGCAACCATTTCTGTGCGTTCAGGATTTTCCACTATTTTCAGCTCCTTTTTATCTTCTTCGGTGCCCATGTTAATCACCTCGACCACCTCATTGTCTAAGTCAAATCCTTTCTCTGAATAATCCAGGAGATTTGAAAACTGTTCAATAGCTTCTTCATCATCCTCAAACTCATGGTTATCGCAGTCAAGTGCAGCAAGAGAATCAATTGATAAGCTCCCAAATTCCATTTCATGTGGCAAAATTTCTATGACATTCAAATTCCTGGAAAGTAATTGTGGTGGATTGGAATGCTAAACCAAATGGTGGATTATAAACAGTATGGAAAACGCAAATTAACGAGCTGAGCATGGTAAGGGAAAAACATAACAGAAAAAGAGAAAACAGAGAGAATAGAAACAGAAACAAGGCAAATGGAAAATATGTAGAAAGGTTATTGAAAATCATGCAAATTCATTCAAATGATGTCTTTGAGTAGCATAAACAAAAGCATAAATAATTCTTGAATAATACAACCCAACAAATTACTTTTCAGCAATAACATCAGGCCTCTGCTCACCGTCTGGTTCATCAGCATCTCATCATTGCTAGCAACATGGACTTTGTTATTTCCTTCAGTTGTTTCAGCATCCAAAGTGTTGATAGTGGAGAAATAACAAGGAGAGTGAACTTCACTGGTTATAATCACTTCAGCTGGACCAGGGAATGTCTCCTTCAAGTGAGGAATCAGTTTCATTTTCCCTTTTTGTTTATTCTGTTCCAGAGTCAAGGCACTTATCTTGTCATCCAGGGAGGTCTCATATCCTAGACCAAATCGGTTAGCCTTCTCTGGCACCGATATGGGAGTTTGGGAGCCTTGCAGTTGTGGTCCTAGTCCTTTTCCTTCCAGATATCCATTCTTGGCCATGATGTGAGCCACTACCTGATTTTGCATTAAGGCCTTATCTTGCTCTTGTCTCAGCCCTACTGCCTCCAGGTTATGCCATGAACTGCTCTCCACTAGCTCCACATTTTCAACATATGGCAATGTCACTGGTTTGGATACTAGGATCTCTTTTTCTCCATGGATTGTGACGACCGATCCATTCTCAATGTATTTGACCTTCTGATGCAAGGTTGAAGGGACAGCACCAACACCATTTATCCATGGTCTTCCGAGTAGCATATTGTAGTCCGATTCGATCTGCATCACTTGGAACAATACCTCGAATTTGCTCGGGCCAATCTCCAGTAGTAACACCATCTCCCCAAGGATGCTTTTCTTCGCTCCGTCAAAAGCTTTCACTACCATCATTTGTGGCAGTATATCATCCTTACTCATCGACAAATAGCTCAAAGTTGACACAGGTAAGACATTCAATCCCGATCCTCCATCAATGAGAACTCTGGGCACTATGTAACCTTTACATTTGAGGGTTATGTATAGTGCCCGTGGGTTAGCCTGTGAAACAACTTCTTCATCTGAAAACGTAATCATGCTAACACGTTTCACTGGATCCACCATATTCACCACATTTTCTGATGAGACATCAGGCTTAACATAAGCTTCCTTCAAGACTTTCAATACTGCCTTTCGATGAGGCTCGGATGACATGATTAATGATAAAAGAGATATTCTAGCTGGGGTTTTCTTTAATTGTTCAAGAATATCATACTCGCTTTGCTTCATTATCTTTAGGAACTCTTCTTCCTCATCTTCTTTTTCTTTTCTTTCTGAATCTGAACTCTTTCCAGCGTACCCTTCATTGACAAATTTCCCTTTTTCCAGCCTCTCCGGTCCATAAACTCTTCCACTTCTTGTTATTCCTTTCACCTCCATGACACCGGTCACTTCTTCATTTTCTCGGGCCTTCGAGGTTTCCCTATGTCTCCACTCGTCTTGACTGAGTCTCATAATTCCAAGGCACAAAGATGTGTACTCTTGTACTCAAATGGTGTAGGTTTCTTGACAAGAATGACCACTTTTTCTCGGCTTGGGAGCTACATTAAGTGGTGGCACTCGAACAACAAAAGGTTCAATTACATTCACCTCATCGGTATATTTAGCCCCTTCTTTGCTTGTATTACTCCTAAGTTGAGTAATCCTGCCCTGAGCCTTGAAATCCCAGCAACTTTCGATGTCATGGCCAAGGGCCCCACAGTGTGTGAGGCTTGAATTTATGTCATATTTCTCATTCTCCTTTATTGTCGGATCAGATGCCGTGATGTTGTAACCAGACTCCTTCAGGCCAACAAAAATTCTCTCCATAGGTGTTTTGAGATTTAAAACCTTCTTTATCAGGGGTTCTTCTTTCTCTACAACATTTACCCGACCTCCCCTTTCATGATTTGGCATTGGATTATGGACAATATCTGGTTTTGACTCTTCTTGAAAGTCTAGTCTACCACAAGCAATCAGTCTATTATCATTGTCTTGAAGCCTTCACAATCTTCAATTGAATGCCCTGCTATGTCCATATGGTATTTGCAAGTAAGGTTCGGGTTGTACCAAGCTGGATATGGTGGTTCTAATGGGCGTACAGGATAAGCTGAGATCAAGTGGGCATTAACTAATCGTTGAAAGAGATCAGCGTTTGAAATGGATAGTTTAGGGAAAGGTGGCAAATTCTGGAATCGGGAACGGCTTTGATTTTGAGCATTTGGTCGTGGTGGTGTGGTGTTTGAGAAGTTCTGAGGATGCACGGTTGAGTTATAGGCGTATGTTGGTCGAGCTGGTTGGTATGGTCGTATGTGGATGTTATTAATTTGCGGTGGGGAATATGGGATGGTATTTGTGGTTTGTGTGGTTTGGTAAAATGGGTAAGGAGTGGTTGAGGTTTGGTATGGTGGTGTTTGGGGTCTTGGGTGCATTGGTGCTTGTCTTGGGGTAAAGGGTCGCTGACTCTGCACATAGTTTACATCAGTCTCCTTCTTCCTGGGTGGGAAACCTTTTCTTGTGTCTTCATTGGTCATGGGAAGTTTGCCATTTTTAGCTAGATTCTCAATTCTTTCTCCAGCAGTGATCAACTCAGAGAAATCTTTGTATGCTGCTCCTGCCATTGCTCCGATATAAGGAGATCCCAGGGTTCCTAAAAAGTACGAACACATTTCAGAAAGGATAAGTGGCGGTTGCACTTGAGCAGCCAGAGCTCTCCATCTTTGAGCATATTGCTTGAATGACTCATCTTTCTTTTTCTGCATAGCACTCAATTGTTCTCTAGTTGGTGCTATTTCCATGTTAAACTTGTATTGATTCATGAATTGGTCTACCAGTTCTCTCCAGCTAGAAATCTTTGAATGGTCTAATTGAATATACCATTCTAGAGCAGGTCCAGTTAAACTTTCATGAAAAAAGCTAACGAGAAACTTTTCATCTTTAGACCAAATTGACATCTTGGTGCAATAACTCTTCAAATGGAAGAGAGGGTTACCCGTTCCATCATACTTCGAGAAGTCAGGAATCTTGAAGTCCTTCGGAACCACTGCATCGATGGGAGGGCAAAGCTGCTCAATTTCCATATAGCCATAAGTGCTAGGCCCTTGGATGGCTTTAAGTTGATCCTGAATCTTCTTCATCCATTCTTCTTTGAACTTGTCCTTTTCTGCCTCTGCACGGCTATTTTCCGAGGAAAATGGTTGCTTTTGGATGACAACACGAGGTGGCTCCCAAATAGGGGTAACATGCCCGTGCCCATCAGTATGAACATTCTCTAAGGGACGATAGCCTTCTCCAATAGGGATTACTAATGGCATTGTAGGTGGTGGTTGTCCAAGAGAGTTATTCGGAATCCCATCCCCGTCATTCATCCCTTGAGTGACATTTAGAGCTGCATCTGATACCACAGGTATAGTCATCGTTGTAGCACTTGGTTGTACACCTCCTGAGTTTTGGTGGGCTCTCAATAAGTCGAGTGACTCCATCATAGCCCGCATCATCTCCTCCATTCTTCCCTGGTTGTTTGACAACTCGTTCAGTCTTCCTCTCACTACATCAACTTCCATGCTTAGGTTTCTTCCGGGTTCAGAAGTAATTATAGCCGAGGTGGTTACAGTTGGAATAGCTCTTCCCGATTCAGAAACAATTGCAGACGGGGTAGTCCTTCCTGGTTCAGTGTTTCCACCGGCCATCTTGGTTCGAGCTCTAGTGTTATGAACACGAGTTAGATCGGTATCTTCTTTCCTTGGGCGCCCAATGGTTGCGATGTTTCACCTAAGTAAAAAAATAGTTTAAGTAAAAAGATAAACATATTGCAATTTGTTAGAGATTGTCAATCGTGCTGAGTCTTGATGTAAGTATCTTTGGTCACAACTTTTCCCCAGAACGTCTCGTTCAAAGGTAATAAGTTATCTTTAATGGATATTGCCAAAATAATGAAACAACCATTCATTCATCAGAGGAGTAGATTACAATCATCATATATTTTTTTACATCCATTCCCAGAAATGACGAAAAAGTACATCATAAAGCTAGATACCGATCTTTAAAAATATCATCACCAAAAGGTAATGCCTCTTCAACTTTTTTCAGCAATTATCTGTTTCATCCTTCCAACCAAATCCTTGCAGTAGCTGACAAAGTTGCGAAGTCCAACTGGGGTCTTGAAAGGAATAACTTCTTGCTCAGCTATTTCCAGGTATCTGGGAACGTCTTCTATTCTTTGTATTAGCTAGCCCTGCCAGATTTGAAAAACGAGTCTTCAACTCATGAATGATGTGACTTTGGTGTTGCACCTCAAACTCCAAATCTGTGACCCTTTTCTTCTCTTCTTCTAAGGCAGCTTGAAACTTCATAGTCTCATCTTTCATGTGTTGTTTTAGTTCCCCAATCTTCCTCTGGTATTCCTTGCTTATCTCTCTCATTTCTCGCTTCATTTGTTCCTCTCTTGCTATTGTGGCTTCCTCAGCAATTTTGGCATCTTGAAGTTGATTCCTTAACTGTTGATTCTCGGCTATTGCTCGGTCACGTTCTTGTCTTCGAAGCCCGAGTTCTTTATTAGCAGCTTGGAGGCATTCCTTGGTCTTCATCATGTGCTCATACCCCATTTTTAACTTCTTAGTGGTGCCCTCTAGAATTTGATTTCTCTCAGTGTTTTCTCGCTTCAAATCTGCGTAATTATGGTGAGCACTTTCCAACGCAGCCTCAACTTGCATCTTTTCTTGCTTAATTTTGTCCAACTTCTCTTTTATTTCTTTGATCTCCTCATCATCGTCAAGATGTGAGGATGATGCCTTGTTAGGTGGAGTTGCTGTCCAGGTTCTGAATGGCAATTTAATCTCTTGAGCCCTATTCTTCACCCATTGACGGTAGCTTTCTTTCACTGCACAGCTTCTAACTCCCAGTTCTTTTCCTTTCCTGACAACCTTGTTCCAAGCAAATCGGACTTTCTGTAACATGCCGAGATCCTCAAAATCCTGGTAATACAAGACAAATGGAGTGATTGCAGCTTCGGGAGGTGGTCCCATCATGGGGTAACCAAGTTGACGCAATACCAATACTGGATTGTAATTTATGCATCCTCGGGTACCCATGAGGGGAACATTTGAGAAGTTTCCACACTGATAGATCAAAGTCTGCCCGTCTTCCCACCAAGGGTACCATCGGATCATCTTTTCACTCAATTTGGCTAGGTCTTGGGCCCATTCTTGTCCATTCTTCTTCTTGATGTGATGCATTTTTAGGTCTTCAATCGGGCATGGTGCTTTGTAGTTCCTTTGGAATACGTGTGCAGTAACCCACACGTAAAGCATCGGTAGACAGCATAGAATTCTTTTGCCATTCCTTTCATAGCAAAAATTTAGGGTACAATAAACATCTGCCAAGGCAATTTGGAACAGGATTGTGACCATGAAATTTGCGAGCGAGGAATACATCAATAGCCGCGAAGTCTACCAAGCCTTCAATATTTGGAAACAGAACAATGCCATAAACAGTGAGAGCTAATACATCCAAGAAAGTGTCCCAATCTTTAGCTCCAGCTAAGCCATGCATATGCTTCTCCAAATAATCCCTTGGGAATCCATTGGTTCCATTTCTACATACATGCTTCATGCAAATCCCTTACATTGATCTTTAAAACAGCTGCTATGGTATGTAAGGAAGGATAATGACCTTGGTATTGATAAGGTTTTTCTTCTTCGAGTGGTAACCCTAGGATTCGCTCAAATTCTTCAAGAGTTGGTGCCAACTGAAAGTCTTGAAAGGTAAAGCATCGGAGAGGAGGATCATAGTACTGTGCCAATGCTGTGATTGCCTCTACCTGTTCTTCCACTTTTAACAGATTCAAAACTTTTCCATACTTCTTTGCAAGAGAAAGGCGATGTGGCATACTCAACAGCCGACTTAAGGATCTCAGACTTTCTGTATCAGGCTTCTTAGCTTTAAGATGTAAAGTCTTCTTTAACTTTTCCCCTTCATGATTGTTTGATTTCATGTTTATTTCCATTTTCCAAAGATACTCACAACAAGACTCTGATATGATTCTCTAACAGACCTGGAAAGCAAAAAAATGTGATGATTTTCATTTAAATGTAAAAGGAAATAATAAATACTTTGAACATGTTAAAGAATTTATGTACAAGGAAATGAATTAAAGAAAGAGTATGCTCTCTTTGTTGTCCTATTTGAGGTGAGATCTAGAGGTCAATCTATAGTTCTATGGTTATTCTACTTCGGGAACACTTGCAACAGGTGGGTCTATATTCTCAGGATTCTACGGCCTCCAGAGTTAAGACTCGTTTGAATACTATCCACAGCAATGAGTAAACCGCTAAGTGTGGAATATTCACAAAAGAGTCACACTCCAGACGAGATTTTCGTGATAACCAAACAGGATGAACATCCAAAATGGCTACCACTACACAATCTCTTACCTATCTCAAGTTGCACTCAGACCCGGGTATAGGGCCCCACTCGTGTGTGATTAATGTGTAAGTGTTGTGTGTGAAGAGAGCATACAAACCTGGAATCCTAAAACTACCCATGACAACACCTGCAAAATAGACAATACAGAACAAACGTCTTCTATCCTAGAGTGCAAAGAAACAAAAATACATATATACAGACAGATCAAAGTCTTCTATCCTAGAGTGCAAGGAAACCGAAATAAATATATACAGACAGAGTAAAGTCTTCTATCCTAAGATAGTCACAAAGAATTAAATATAAATAAAAATAGAGCAAAGTCTTCTATCCTAGGGTGGTTACAAAGAATCAAATATGAATAAATATATACAAACAGAACAAAATCTTTTATTCTAGGATAGTCACAAAGAATTAGACATGAAAATATATACAAATACGATTGCAACAAAATTTAAAAGAAGGAGAATAATAGTCAACTAGCAATAAAATAAAATGAAAAGACAAAAAAAGAAAACAAATGAGGTTATAATAATAAGCACAATCAATTATTATAGGCTTGACTCTCACAGTCCCCAGTGGAGTCGCCATCTGTCGCAACCGGGATAGCGACGTGGACGGCGAAAAAAATTAAATTTCAGTTTAAAATGGAGTCGCCACCAAATTTTATTTAATTGGGAAAAACTATAGAAAAACCCATTTAGTTTAAAAGAAAATGACCTTTGAGACCAGATTTGAGCTCGGGAGTCGGTTATGCTTAGGGAAGGGTAGGAACTTAATCCTACAGCACCCCTAACACACCCGTCCTTTAGACGGTACCTTAATTAATTGTGCAAATTATTAATAACCTTTTTTCAAAATATTTATTTATGTTTTTATTTCAAGAAAATTTTAAAAGAAAATCTTTTAGAATAAGAAAATTCCGGAATACCAAACTGTCACAGCTCAGGTATCCGTAATATTGAGTTAACAAGCCGTCACGGCTAAATTAACCTTTTTATTTAAAATAAAATATATACACTTCAATGATTAATTTAAATTAAGATAATAAAGAAAGAGGAAGATAATAATAGTAATAATGATAATAATAATAATAATAAAAAATAAATAAATAAATGAATAAATAAACAAATATTTACAATAATAATGATAATGAACAAAAATATTTACATGTAAAACATAATAAAATAATATCATAAATAAGTACTAAATAAATATTTACAACAATAATAATAATAATGAACAAAAATATTTACATGCTAAACAAAATAAAATGACATCAAAATAATAATGAAATAAAATATATACATTTCAATGATTAATTTAAATTAAAATAATAAAGAAATAATAATAATAATAATAATAAATAAATAAATAAATGAATAAATAAACAAATATTTACAATAATAATAATAATAATGAATAAGAATATTTACATGTAAAACAGAATAAAATGACATCATAAAAATCTATTTTTAGTTTGAAAATTTTGAAATATCAGTACATCACAATTAAATGTCCAAAATATTCAATTAACAAGCCGTCTCGGCTAAATTAATATTTTATTTAAAACAAAATATTTAACAAATAATTAATTAATTTATAATTTAAAGAAAAAAAGGATATTAAAGAAAATATTTACAAATAATACAAATTATAAAAATCTAATTTTTGTTTGAAAATTTAAAACATCAAGTCATCACATTTCGGATGTTTAAGCGAGTTAATAAAAAATCACGGCTAAATTAACATCCTCATTTAAAATAATTTGATTATTAGCTAAAATTAAAAATAATACATGATACTAATAGACACTAAATATTTATAAACAAATAAAAATAACAATTAAAGGAAGGAAAATATTTTTTTTTTTTTAAAATAATAAAAAAATATATATATAAACCCAAAGCCCAAGCCTACCTAGATTAACTAAACCCCAACAACAATGAAATAGCTCGTACCCAAACTGATATAATGAAACAGCGTACTATCCAAAATAAATAACAAAAACTTGAAAAGAAACTTAGCCTCGCAAGACCTTGACTCCCAAAACCCAAACATTGACATAAAGGAATCCCAGCCCACAATCTTTAACATTTAATGTCCAGAAAAGGAATGAAACGTGACTCAAAGAGGTTAAAAAAATTGGACCATGAGCCCAAGCTTAAAACAAAGCAAAATAAAGAGGAACTAAAACTAAAACAAGCTGGAATCCAATCCTTATTTCATTTCAGCTTAAAGGAAAAAAAATGACACAATAGCAGGGAGATGGCATGGCAGCTATGGTGATGACTAGGGAGTGGATCTGGCTGGTTTTTTTTTTCTTGCGGCTTCTCGTGGGGTGAGGGGTTCGCGGTTGCGATTCGCAGAAAGGGGGAGGAGTCGCTGCCGCGACCATGGTGGGGGTGAGGCGTAGCGGCATGTGTGCGAGAGGGGGTCTGGCGGTTGTGGCGCGGTGTGGGTGTGCCAGCGTCGCGCAGGGAAGAAGGAAAAATGGGGGACCGCGCGATGGAGAAGGGGGCGGTGGCTGGGAGGTGCGCGGTCCATGATGTCCGCATGAAGGGAAGACTTTGCGCGGCCCAGGGGGAACTCGCGACGCACCTCGGGGGTGGCTGAGGGTGGAGATCTGTGGCGGTGATGGTCGCGGGCGACGCGAACAGGTGGAGGAGGCGCTAGCATCGTGGAGGCCGGCTGGGGTGCGATGGAGGAAGGGGAGCTTATGGCGGTACCACTCTTTCCTTTGTATTTTTTCATTTCATTTCAGATTCAACTTCCTTCATAATCTATTGGCTTGACTGGTATTTGTTTCTAGCTTTGAGGACATTATAGATTGTTGGTGATTGTGGATAATGGTGGTTGTTTCAGAATGATACCGCCATGATTCCCGTGATGACGGCGTGATAGCTAAGAATGCTTGGGGAGTGGTTCTAATGGTTGGAGATGATGGCGAAGATCACGATGGGGGTAAGATGGAGTTTTGGGGTAGTTTCCTTTTTCTTTGAATTTAGCTCTTGATTTTGGGTCTATGTTGAGTTTGATGTGTTGTTCAGCATTTTTGTTTAAGCTTGATTCTTGGTCGGGTTTGGCTTCTATTGAGTTCTGGATGTTTAGCTCATGAGTATTGGTAGAGAGGATGAGAATCAGCTTATGGTGATGATGCTATTGATGATGGTAAAAAAAAAAATGTATGAAATGTATGTAAAGATTATGATATGCACATGTTTCTAGAATTCACTCTACCTGTTACTCCTCTGATCTGAAATAAAAACTCCCTTCTTTTTTTTTTTTACACCGTCCGTTGTTATTCTCTGTTATTTCAGGTATTCTTCTGTGTGTGTTAGAAAATGAATACCCGTCCCCCCTTTCTTTTGATCATCATCTAATTTATCTCCCTGGCTCTCTTTTTTACCAAAATCATTGCCTCTCCTTCTTTACAGGTTGGCATACCGAAAGAAGATTTATCCTTTTGCAAGGAGTTGGTAGGAACACCATCATAGTGTTGCCACTCCCATTCTTTGACCCTCTTTTTCCTTTTTTCATTTTGCTTTCTAGTTCACGTGAAAGAGGACCAAAATCCCGTGATGCTCTGTACCTTTTTTTTTTATTTTTTTTTCATTTTTTTTCTTTTTTAAGAATTGAAATGATTTACAATAAAGAATTATAGACAAAACTTGAAATGGTTTACAATTTCACTTAACAAAATTAAACTAACAACATGATTCTATGAATGAGTTAAACTCTAAAAATATGCTGATTTTTGGATTTTTATGGGCCGCATAAAATCGGGTGTTCACAATGTATCATTTTTTGTTTCAAAATACTAACAGTTAGACGTTCTGTAAGTGAACACCCAGTCGTTAAGCTTAGGCATTTGAGTGCCCCATCTTGGAAATTCTATGTTCAATTCAAATCATATAGATGCAATCTTAGAAATAACATTGAAGGCTAATTGAAGCAAACAGATAAAAAAAGGAAAAAACAATAACCTTCCAAATCATCAATGCACCAGACCATGATTTCTAGCTACCTATATGCGGCTTTTAATGGTCTTAATTAATACTTGTTACTTATTTCAAACACATGGACATATTAAGTCTACGACAATTGACTGCATTTGTAAGTTTACGGAGCAAGCACTCAATCGATATACACTCAGTTGACCGATCATGACTTTTTCGTATGATTTCTTCAACTAAGTTTTATGAGTGTTGTTTGTAGGTTCATCAACAGCTCTAGTGACCACAGGTTAGTTCTCAAGTTCAATGATGCTTTTTAGTGATATTAACGTGCAAGTAAATCATCATTTTTCTCAGGATGTAGTTTTGATAAATGCAGGATCAGTTCTAGGATCATTTTTGCTTGTACTGGTGACTGGTGCGGTTTTCTACATCTATGACTCTTACATAATACAAAAAGAAAAACAAGCAATTATTGAGAAATTTCTTGAAGACTACAGAGCTCTTAAGCCCACCAGATACACTTATGCTCAAATTAAGGGAATCACCAATAATTTTAAGAACAAGTTAGGAGAGGGAGCCTATGGAACCGTCTTCAAAGGAAGCATTTCAAAAGAAGTTAGTGTTGCTGTGAAAGTGCTGAATAATTCCCAAAGAAATGGGGAAGAGTTCATTAATGAAGTTGGTATAATTGGTAGAATCCACCATGTTAACATTGTTCGCTTGGTTGGTTTCTGTGCCGATGGCATTAGAAGAGCTCTTATTTATGAGTTCATGCCTAATTGTTCTCTACAGAAGTTCGTAAATTCACCAGACAACAAACAAAACTTCCTTGGCTGGAAAAAACTGCATGAAATTGCTTTGGGAATAGCTAAAGGAATCGAGTATCTTCACCAAGGTTGTGATCAACGCATTCTCCATTTTGATATCAAACCCCAAAATGTGTTGCTAGATGACAACTTTACTCCAAAAATCAGTGATTTTGGTCTAGCTAAATTATGTTCAAAGGATCAAAGCATAGTGCCAATGACAACAGCTAGAGGAACTTTGGGCTACATTGCCCCCGAAGTTCTCTCAAGAAATTTCGGAAATGTATCATACAAGTCTGATGTTTATAGTTATGGAATGATGCTGCTTGAAACAATAGGAGGGAGGAAGATCACAGAGGATATAGAGGAAAACAACAGCCATATTTATTACCCAAAATGGATATATAATCTTTTAGAAGAGAGGGGAGAAGTGAGAATTCATGTTGATGATGAAGAGGATGCTAAAATTGCTAAGAAACTAGCAATTGTGGGACTTTGGTGCATCCAGTGGCATCCTATGGATAGACCATCAATGCAAACGGTGATTCAAATGTTGGAAGGAGACCAAGGCAAATTACTCATACCTCCTAATCCTTTTACTTCTGCTGGTCCCACTAGAAATTATGGTAGAGCAGGTATGTCTACTAGACCAGTGACCCAGAATTTAGAAGTGATCCAAGAGTTGGATTAACTGTTAATTTGCAATCGTGAGAAAAATATGTAATTTATTTTCCTTAGATATCCAATAAGAGTCATGAAAAATTTAAATACATTTGCATTATATAATAGCTACAACCAAGTCTTTTCACATTAAGTATTGCGCTCCATCAGAAATATTAATAATGTATGTAGAGACAAATCATTTAAAATTTATATTTGCATTGAACTGTTTACTTATTTTTGTAAGGACACAATAAGGTTTACCTATACCTTTGAATGTGGATTTGTAAGGATACAAAGTACTTAGCGTGAGTTTCAAATCTCTATATAACAGTCATGCATACTGAATTTAGTATGTTCCTCGAATCACACCGTTAATTTTTGTATTATGAACGTGTTTAGCTCAAAGGATACAAAGGATTATTTCGACTGTGAAGGGTTAATATCTCAACTCTCACCGGTACATAAGGACGTCAAAGCCCAATTCCAATAACATGACAAGGAGAAAATTTTGCTTGCTTCAAGTGAAAAAATAAATAACTATGTTCTATATGTTGCTTGACAAATTAGTTTTATGTACTATCTTAGTTTCTTTAGTCACTTATTTCTCCGTTTTTAACTACCATAAAATTGTTTTGTCACGCGATAAATTGGACCAAACAAGATAAATTTTTTATTTTAAGAGCATACACAAAAATTTCTCCTTGATAGAACTATATGATTATTTTATTTTATTCTTACTTTTTTGGTCTGAGGGAGGTGAAGCAATGGGAGAGGAGCTATGGAATGGAGATTTTTGTTTTCGGTCCAATAGAATGGATTGAACTCATAATTCAATCACTATCCTAAGGCAGTAAGGCTTCATGATACATTTTTGCCCAGAAAAGGATTCGCAACTAAGCTATGGCCTTGTCCACAAACAAATGCACTCCTCGTCTATTGAATTTTCCACAAATGCGGTAAAAAAGGTCAAGCATTTGTTTCCTTGTCTTTGTTTGTTTGCTCCAAACCGATGATTTGTCTTTCAGCAGACATTATCATTCAAGTCGAGGTAATGTAGCCCATTTCTCACTCAATCATTCAGCATAGTGGAGGTTTAGGAGCTCATTTCTTACTCAATCTTTCACCATTAGATGGAGCACATGTCTCACTTAACCATCCAGCATAGTAATCAAATTAGACTTGTGGAAAAAGAAAAACAAAAAAGACTTGTGGAATTTGCTTGACCAAAAAACGAAAAAGGATTTGTGGAATTTGACTGCCATGGCTAACTGCAGAGTTTCTCAGAAATCAACAGCCTAACAGCATTTCTGAATTCAGTTTGTACGCCGATAAAAATAAAATGAAAGAAAATTTAGTTTGTACAATTTAAATAGTGTAACTTAAATTCGACTTAAATGTGTTTATAATCTCTAAAAAGTGAATAGATTTTGATTTTGGTCTGTAAAAAACAAAAACTTTGAATATTTCCAAAATTCTTTGGTTTTAATTTATGATGTTAGATTGCCTATATTAAATGTTTAATTCGCTAATAAAAAGTTATATCATTCAATCATATATGACAACCAATAATTATACGTGATGTGAGTAAAACCAAGTAACTTAAGAAATATCTATACTGAAATCAAAGGAAAAAAAAATCAAGAAGCAAAACTAAAATTCATTATTTTTAAGTTACAAGAAAGATAGTTAAACTTTTTAACTTTAACTAAATTTAATATTTCTAACAAAACCAAACTAAGTCATATTTTAATATTTTTTGTATTAAATTATGATTTTATTAGAAATGAGAAAAATTATTTTTGTTCGATTAAACTATAATTAACAAAATATAGTAATTTTTTATTTCTTGAAATATTCCCTCGTGTGATAGGTGGGAGACTACTCTCCCATAATATTGCCTACTTCTAAAAGGAAATAAACTATACTAAGTGATTGATACTTAACTATTTTTACAAAAAATAAAAATAAAATTGGCACTTTAGTCCTTAACCTTTTTAAATGTAGACAATTTAATCTTTTGGTCAAGTCTTATTTCTATTAACTATTATGAGGTGAAGCGGCAACTTTACATAGATCATGGATGGTCGTATCCCCCATTGTTTGAAAATAATTTTAAATGATCATGTGAACATATTGTTAATAATTTATAATTTTAATTATTTATATATGGTTATATGACTTAAATTTTCTCCCCTTATTTTCATAGTAAATCAATCCTTTTATTAGAGTCATCCCCTATATATATTTCATAATAAATGAAACTATTTTGTCAATAAAAAAATGAAAAGATTTTATATAAATAGATTTCTCTAATTTAAAATTTCACAAGTTTATTTTTTAAACATACAACTAAAAATAAAAAAGAGGACAACACAGTTGAGTATCATTTTACGGTATAAATATTTTTTCTTACAATAAATAATTAATTATAAGATTAAAATAAAACAATCAAACAATAAGTTCGTTAATTTTAAGTTTTGGTTTGATTCCTAAGGATGGTTGTATTGAAATAATTTTATTACTACATGTTTGAGTAAAACGTTTGAATGGGTGATAAGAAAGAAAAATATAATCTTTAGTGTAAAATCCATTTTTATAAGTAAAAGTATATTTTGAAGTTTTTTATTATAAACAAAAATAAGTTATTTTGAAATTTAAATACTTTTATCAAATTAGCCCTGAATATTATAAAATATAAAAAGCTATTTCACACCTTTTTAATAAGTTATCATATGATATTCTTTTATATAGCCCAAACAAAGTGTACTACTTTAAAAGTATTTTTCAAGTTAATAGTTAATACATTCAAATATACAATTGATGTTTAAAGAATCATAAAAAAAAATTATACTTATAATTAATTATTAAAATAATTTAAATTTTAAAGCTTATTATTCAAATACACGTTAACATTTATTGCATTAGTTGCTTCAATTTTTATATATGTAATGTGCATTACTTTTAATTTGATATTAACATCTAATTAACATGTTAAACTCTCTGATCCGACCCCTAAAATTTTTGCCAATGCTCTGCCATCAATGATGAGAATTGTTAAGTAGTCGACATGACACTAATATACTTCATTCTATCATTCTAGTTACACTTGTTAACAAAATAATATCGGTTTTTAGTTTCATTATAATGCTTAAAAAGCCAATTTGATGGTCTTGAGTTTGAGCTTTGAATATGCATTTTCATTAAATTAAATAGAATAAGAGAAATTTCTTGTTCTAAGTGCATATATAAAAAAAATTCTCTTCAAAAAAAGTTATATGACTTGTTGGATCTGGGAGAAAGAAAATATTAGAGATGGATTAAGGATAAATTAAATGGAAATTAAACTGTTGATGTATATGATTACAACACAACAATTTTACCACTATGCTAAGGTCTCACATTACTTTTTTTTTACCTAAAAATGGATTTGACACCTATAATTTTTAAAGTGTCAATTATGAAAACACAAATCTTGTTGTGGTTTTGGTGGAAATTCTCTTCCACCTTTTATCTTTCTTCCCGTGAAAGCGCATTTATGTCTATAAAGGGTGAATTCATTTCGGATTTAAAAAAAAATATATAACTTAAATTTTATATATAACTAATCTATATAAAAATATATATAACCATTTCTTTTAGATTCTACAAAAAACTTGAAAATTAATTTTTTTAATTATCCAAATATATATATATTGTGGTCATGAGATCAAGCAGCATAAGGTTTCTATTTTGCCACAAGCTTGGGCCTTTATTGACTGAATTTTCCACAAATGTGCGTGAAAATTGTCATGTTTTTGTTTCCTTCTCTTATGTATTGCAGTAATGACTAAATCTTTTTACATAAAAAATGCGCTTATTGGGAGATAAAAATAACAATAAAAATTATATGGATGGGATTGATGAACAATTTTGCTTATATATCTCGTTCATAAGATTTTCACTTTCATTTTTATATCACAACCAATCAAGCATACCTAAATGTACATAGACAAATCATCTAAAATAAGTACTTTTATAATTCTATTGAATTATTCGTTCAAATGTAGAACTTGTTGTTTTGGCTGTAAAAGGTTAATATCAAAAGATTTGTAAGATTCTAAGATTAATTTAGCCAAGGCTGTCAAAGGCCAATGCCAATATCGAGAAATTATTGCACGCTTTAAAAGATTTCAAATAAAAAGGATTTTGTTTTGTTATATTTTGTATATTGCTTAATAAATAAGTTTTATAAATGAGTTAAATATCAATTTAGTCTCTAATTTTGCACATGCAAGCCATCTTAGCTTCAATCTTTTAAAATGCAAGTCATACTTTCATTTAACATTTTATTAGTTAAATGATGATGGATAATATTAAGTGACACTTTTGCATACCAAGTGCTATCTAGCGTGTAATGATTTAAATAATTCACTCTATTATCTAAAATTACCCAAAATGAGTCATTTTGTGACTTAAAATAAATATTTAAATGACTTTTTTTGTTCAATTTTAAATAAGAGTTATTTTAAACTTTTTTTTATTTCAGATGACATATAGTATATTAAGGTTTTACTTAATGTTTCTCATCATCATTTAATTGATGAAATGTTCAATGAAAGTGAAAGTGGACTGAGAGATTAAATTGACTCACATTTTTTAATGCTATAGACTAATTTGACTCATTTTAAAAATTAAACCCTAAAGTAACTCACGGGTATACTGACATGGACAAAATGAGATTTATTTCTTTAATCACCCCACACTCTTCACAAAATTGATTTGTCATGTACTATAAAATTTACTCCTTGACAAAGTTATGTGACATTTTTTCATTTGGGAGAGAGGAAATATTAAGAAAGGACACAGGCGGAATAAATTGGAGATCAAAATCCTACTATATGGGATTGCAATACAACAATTTAATCACTATGCTAAGGTCTCATAATACCTTCTTGCCTAAAACGGATTTGACACTAAGAATTTTTGGAGTGCAAAATTATTATATTATTATTATTTTTGTCAATAAAGCAAATTATGAAAACAGAAATTTTGTTGTGTTTTGTTGAAAACTCTCTTCCATTGTATTTTTTTCCCAAGTAAAGCGCATTAATGTCTCAAAAATCTAAAGCAAATGGATATTTTTATTTTTTGGGCCAACAACATGAGGTTGCTATTTTGCCACTAAGTTATAGACTTCTCCACAAACCAATACACGCTTCATTGACTAAATTTTCCACAAATGCACGTAAAAAATATTATGTTTTTGTTTTCTTCTCTTTTTTGTTCATTAATATCTCAAAAATCTAAAGCAAATAAATACTTTTATTTTTTGAGCTAACGACATGAGGTTGCTATTTTACCACTAAGCTATGGACTTCTCCACAAACAAATACATGCTTCATATATTGATCGAATTTTCCACAAATGCGCGTAAAAAATATTATGTTTTTGTTTTCTTCTCTTTTTTGTTCATTAATATCTAAACAATCTAAATCCAATAGATACTTTTGTTTTTAGAGCCAACGACATGAGGTTGCTAGTTTGCTACTAAGTTATGGACTTCTCCACAAATAAATACACGCTTCATTGACTGAATTTTCAACAAATGCACGTAAAAAATATTATATTTTTATTTTCTTCTCTTTTTTGTTCATTAATATCTAAGAAATCTAAAGTTTGAGCCAACCACTTGAGGTTGCTATTTTGCCACTAAGTTATGGACTTCTCCACAAACAAATACACACTTCATTGACTGAATTTTCCACAAATGAGCGTAAAAAATATTATTTTTTGTTTTCTTCTCTTTTTTTTCATTAATATCTAAAAAATCTAAAGCAAATAGATGCTTTTGTTTTTTGGGCCAACAACATGAGGTTGCTATTTTGCCACTAAGTTATGGACTTCTCCACAAACAAATACACGCTTCATCAACTGAATTTTTCACGAATGTGCACAATAAATATAATGTTTTTGTCTCTTTTCTTTTTTGTTCTCTCTTACTCTAAAGTGTCGTTTTTGTCTTTCAGCAAAAATTATCTTTCAAATCAACGTCTCGGACTTAATGAGATGGAGCCCATTTCTCACTTAATCATTCATCGGCATGGAATCCAATTGGACTTGTAGAATCCGATTGCCATGGGCCAACTGTTGTTTTTTTTTTTTTTAATATAACCAAATAGATGACATGGGAGTAACAAGGTCAACAAAGTACAAGCAACCCATAAGGCAAAATTAAGCCAAAGACAGGTATAATCCAACTATTACTAATTATCATTTTCAAAAAATAAATATTTATTTTATTTTATTTAAAAATTATGAATAATTATTTTAATAACAATATTTAATATAAATTTTATATAAAAATTGATGTAAATATATTTATAATATTTTAAAATACATTGAAAAGATTTAGTTAATTTTTTATTTTTATATAAATAAATTAAACAAAAATTCATCATTTTTATTTTAATATTTGTAAGTCGAATATTTTTTAGATGCGTGAACTTTTATAATTGTTAGTTTATATTTTTATAAAATAATATTTAACTTTTATAATCGCCTCTAAACGACGCCAAAAATGAGTTCAAAACAACCGGAAATGGCGGAACCCAGTTCCACGGCTAGTCAACCCGTTGGGAGGAAGAAGAAGGCACTGTTGGGCTGTTTTGTGAAGTCCATTCGCGGGAAAGCGCTCATGCGGTGCGTGAGAGGCCTGTTGCAGCCCAAAATCTTACCAATTTTTTGCTAAAATTAGTTTTTAATTAGATATAAATTATTGGTTAATTTTAATTAACTTTTTGGGTACCAAAAAAATACATATTTTGAAATTTCCAAAACTTAAATTGATTGAAAATATATGATACTTTCCAAATTATGTTTTGAAAATTTTTATGGTTATTTATGACATTTCTAGACATGCCATAGTTCTTGCACTCTTTTGAATTGATATGTTTTGCTTGTTGAAACCATTCTTGGTACCTTCTTGTCGAAATAAGGTTTTGGATTCTATCTGCTTTATATTGAAGTGGCAGATGGTATGCTTTTGTGTCAATCAGAAAAATTCAGCTACACTGAAGAAATATGGCGTGCATGTTTTGGCTCCCCCAAAGCAGAACTTCTAGTCTGGTGTGTGATCATTGGCCGCCTAAATTCTGAAGGTAGACTGCTTGCACCAGGAACAAATTAGGGGTGTACTATTTCTGCAACTGTGATCTGGAAAGCGAAGATTATCAAATTTTTGCAGATCATTTGTCAGTGGTCAACATGCATTAGGTGGTGGGGATTTTCAGGGGCGTTGGCATAAGAATCCTAGAATTGCTTTTGAGGCTTGAACTACTAATTCTTCTTCATTTCCTTGTGATAGTTTGGTCAATTTGACAGTAAAGCCCAGCCACCCTCCTTTAAGGCTCCAGCCATGCTCATACTTCTACTCAATTTTCGCAAATGCGCGTAAAAAGGTCATGCTTTTGCTTTCTTGTCACAAACAAGATACACTATTCATCTGCTAAATTGCCCGCAAATGCGCGTGAAAAAAGGTCATGTTTGAACTTTTATTTATTTAATTATTTATTTTGGGGTGCTTGTTTCGAACTGATGATATAGAGCCAACTTTTTCAACGAAGATTATTATTCCTGATCTAGGAATTAATGAGTTGGAGCCCATTTCTCACTCAATCATTCAACACAACGATCAATATGGACTGGTGGAATGTTACTGCCATTGTCAAATGTAATTTTTAAGGGGGAACATAGTCTTCATTTTTATAACTAATATTCCCATTCAATCAAAGCCCATCCAGCACATTGTGGCTTAGTTGATCGAAACTAATGTAGTGTTAGTTCAGAAAAGTTAAAAACAGAGAAAAATTTTTTAAAAAAAATAAATTACACTTGAATTTATCGAACTTCAACTCATCTTCTATAGTTGTCAAATATACACTAAGCTTCTTTAATTTAATAATTTTTCAGATACAATATAAAAAATACCCCCCCTTTCATCCTCCCTCACTCACACTCTCTTCTTCTGTCTTCTCTATCCCTCTCCTTCATCATCAGCTGCAGGATTCGATTGGGTATAGCTGCACTGCCAACTTTCACATATCTTCTTCCCCTAAAACAATGCTCCCCGTCTAACAATCCGTTTCGTGAGTTAATTTTCTTGTGGTCTGAAACCATTTCGTTATTGAACAATCAATTAATTTCAAATGACGAGAATTGGTGCTTCTTGACCGACAAAAAAGTAAAAAAATCGGTGCTCGAGTGTGAAAAATAGTACAAGAAAGTCCAGAAGGTCCCCAGCAAATTCCCGCGTGATTCTTTCTGGCCTATTTTAATTTCTTTCACAATTGTTATTTGTTAGAATTAATTTCGGTATTGAAAATCTGATTAAAGTGACTATTAGTGCAATTTTCAAGAACAATAGAAATCGTGACACCTGCTATAGCCCAAAAAAGATAAGGGACAAACTCTAATCAATCAAGAGCATGGAAATTGTGGAACCACCCAAAGTTGAACCACGCCCAGCAAAACCAAAAGAAGACAAGCCAGCCAATCCCCCCGAATCAGGAACACATCCTCCTAAGGCTGAGCTACCGACACATGGACACTATGCCAGAAGGAAGAGGGAGCGAGAGGGAAGTGAGAAGAGGAGTGTGAGTGAGGGAAGGTGATGGTAGGACATTTTTTTTTGTAACTCATTCTAAAAATTGATAAATTAGAGACGTTAATATAGGTCGAATAATTAGAGGGGAAATGAGTTGAATTTTAATAAATTTAGAAAAAGTGAGTGTAATTAAAAAAATTGTAATTTTGAATGGGGAATATATTTTCATTATTTATGACCATTATGTGTTGAGACTGAGTATCTGACTTAACTATCACACGTCTAGTACCAGCCAACCATAAAACTAACCGCCCGTGGCACATCCTAACTAATTGTAATTAACAGAATTAACGATACATCACATGCATAATTAACAGAGTCTGACACATACAAACGAATGGCATTGCCAATAAACCGTGTTCCCAATGCGAAATATGATATACCCAATGACACAAATTAATTTATTCATGTGAGATCATCCAAGAACAAAAATAGATCAGATTGACTACTGTGAATCACTAATTGATATATCAGAGGATTGCCTTGAACTGCTATGATCTCCAACATCCCCTGCTGGTACATCTCCTGGATCATAGAAGTATGGCTTTGGGGGCATTTGCAATAAGCCTTCATCTTGTTCCAGCATCTCTACAACTTTATCCATTGAAGGGCGATCGCTAGGCTTTGTCTGTATACACCACAATGCCACCATCATCATTTTCTTTGCCAACTTCATCTCCTCATCTGTGTCATTTTCAATTGCAATTTCCTTTCCATCATGTAACTGATCATAAACCCAAAAAGGGAAATAAATTTGGCTGGAATGTTCAGTCACTGCATTCAGATTCTTCCTTCTACCAGCCATCTCCATTAATAACATCCCAAAGCTATAGACGTCGGCTTTGTTGGAGACTGCACCAATGTTTCTGTAGAAGAGCTCGGGAGCCATGTACCCTATGGTTCCTCTTGCTGCCGTCAAAGACACCATGCTATTATCAGTGGAATAAAGCCTTGCAAGTCCAAAATCAGATACCTTCGGATTGAAATTCTCATCAAGAAGGATGTTATGGGGCTTGATGTCAAAGTGCAGAATTTTCATGTCACACCCATTATGCAAGTACTCAATGCCACGTGCCACTCCAAGAGAAATGGTATACAATTTTTCACAACTTAAGAAAGCACCATCTTCATGGGAAAATATGTATTTTTCTAGAGATCCATTTTTTATTAACTCATATATGAGAGCACGTTTTGAACCCTCCACACAAAAACCGATAAGTTGCACGACATTAACATGGTGAATTCTACCAATGGTAGCAACTTCATTGATGAAATCCTGGCCGTTGGATTTGCCCTTATTCAACAACTTGACGGCTACGCGATGGCCACTTCGAAGTTTTCCTTGGTAGACAGAGCCAAAGCCGCCGTTCCCCAGTTTTGTCTTGAACCTTCTTGTTATGTTTTTTATGTCTTTGTAGGAGTATCGAATTGGCATGATGCTATGATCACTTTGCAGAAAATCTTCAATGTTTTCATACATGGATAAATGCCTTCGTCGCCATTTATATATCAAGAAAATAATGACGAATGGAGCTCCAAGTACAAATTTGCCAACAACACAGAGAACTGTAAAGAAGATGCAAGCAGAGAAAACAAACCACAAAGATTGTCTCACTTTATTGGTCCCTTTAAAGTTGGGTTGAGACTATTAATTACTCCTAATTATCCACACCCTCTATTAATTATTAATAATTTGAATTTCCTAAACTGCCTAATCTAAACGCTCTTTTCTTATCTAATATTATTTTTTCTTAAAGTTTATTGACCTTGTTTATTAATTTATACATCAAATTATTAATTTTTTATATTTTATTTGAGTTTAATTTTAATTTATTGATAATATAAAATTGTTTATACAATCAAGCAATCATATCATATATCTGCTCAAAACAAATTTGATTACCATCCAGCCATTTCAAAAGTTACGGACATGAAAAAATTTGATTGGATAATCATATAAAAAAAAAAATTTTGGGTAAAATATATTTTATTCCTAAACTTTAGGTTATGTGCAGTTTATATCATAACATTTCAAAACATGAGTAATGACACCCAAGATCTTCAAAACAATGCAAATCATTCCTTTCTGTTAAGTTGACGTCCATTTTTATTGTTAAATAATCATATGCATGTAACATACACAATTATATGAACAAATAAACTTTTTCTTTTAATCAAAATTTTCAACTACGAAGCCTTCCTATATATGCTCATAAACAAACAAAAATACCCTCTCCCTACTATCGAACTCTAGCATGGAAAAGTTATTTGTTTTTCCATTTCTAAGTGAGGAGGAATTCGGATTGAGAAATATGATTAAAAAGAAATGTATTTTTGTCCGTTTAATTGTGAACGTGCACGTAATTACTTAATGATGGAAATCGATGTCAACTTAAGTAAAGGGGGTATTTTGCACTGTTTGAAAAGTTCAGAATATCGCGATACATGTTTTGAAAAATCAGGGTATAAACTACATATGATTTAAAGTTTAAGGGGGTAAAATGCAATTTTACCCAAAATTTTATACTATTAATGCATTTGAGTTAAATTCTTTAATTGATTATACAATAGATGAAGCTTTTATGATGATTCAAATTTTTCATTAAATTTTTTCTTATGACACTCGACCGATATGAGTCATAATAATATATCTGCAAAAGGTGCATTTGTTCAAGCTTCGAAAAAATTACTTTTATGATTTAATTTTTTAGAACATTCATTGAAAAGTTATTGTTTTAAACTTTTGGAAAGGACAATAAAACTTTGTTATTGTTATTTGTTCAAAAGATCAATCTAATCATCTTAAATTTGTGTACATGCCTTTTAGTGCCTTTTAAAGAAAAAAAAAATAAAATGGCCTTACTGTTATTAATTAATTATTTAAAACACCACACCGATAGAATAACGTGTAAAATTAATAAGTTAATTTTCTTAAATATGAAATATATTATATTACTTATTCGATTCTCTTTTACAAAACATAATTATATAAAATTATTTTTTAAAGAAACAAAAGAATGCTGCGCAAAAACTTATTATTATTATTATTATTATTATTATTTCAATATATACAACTTTCTATCGTTTCTGATTACCCGTGTTAAAATATTTCAACATTGTTTCATATCACAATAAAATAATTCCCTAATATATTAAAAGTATTATACTCACATTAAAAGGTTTATTGTTTGTTGTAAAGTATGTAGATGATTAATTACTACTTCATATGTTGTTACAATAGTACCATATAAGTACTTATGAAATATGAAAAACTTACTTTTTTTAAAAGAATATCACACCAAAAAGAAGAATGTCAGAATAATAATTTAACTCTAGGTCTAATGAATAATATTAAAGAAAAGTAAAATAATGATGAAAAAGGAAAAAATGTAGAAAGTAGAGTGTAAAAGAGTTTCGATGAAGCAAAAGTGTGAATTATTAATATTACATTAAAATATAAAGAAACATATTAATAGTAATTTAATTAATTAATTTTAATTTTAATAAAATTTATTTAAGTGAGGGTAATATATAGAATCATATATCTCAATTATTAATTGATACTGAGGAGTGTAGGTAGACAATGGAGAGTGCCTTGATTACCCTTAAATTTGAATGTGAAAATTTTAAAAATTCAGATGCTTCTTTTTATGTAAAAAGGTAATATTCCTACACTGTTTACCCAATTTTTAACCAAGGTAGTAATTTTTTCCGCTTTCTCAAGGTTGCAGCTGCTCATAAATTATACTGGTGTTGATCTATTCCATGAGGTAATCTTAGAGCCACGGATGAACTTTCTTTTTCTTCTTCTTCCTTTTTTTCATTTCATTTCATTTTATTTTATTTTATTTATTTTTTTGTCGTGCATGCAGACTTTCAAACCCAAAATAAGTAAACACAAAGGGAAAGACGAGGACTTACTTGTTATGAACATTAGAAAGTGTAGAACCATCACTGCAAGAACCAAGGAGAAAAAGAAAAATGTTAATGATTGTATTTTTTACGTCAGTTTCGTTATGTTGAAGGCGCGCGTTCTTGTTTTAGCGGCCAAAATTATCAGACAGAACAAATTAAAAGGAAAACTAGTTAAAAAATAGTAAAAAGGCACAACTCTAACGGTGTCTTGCTCTCGTATTTTGGCTCTATTTCTTTTACCTAAATAAACAACATACATATACAAAAAAAGACACTTCATACATGCTGAAATGTATTGTATAATCATATCATATGACTATCTACGAATATTAGAATAATTTTGTCTGGCAGACTTAAAGAAGGAAATTAGACAATGTTGGACACAACAAAAAAAGAGGACTTGTATATTTTCGAAACAACCAAGGAAATATCAAGGACTAGGTTCTTTCACTAAATGACAGGAACATGCAGAGTACTAATAGAATAAGTAAGGCAGAGGCGAAACTAAAATGAAAAAATGTTAGGGTCCAGTTCTAAAATTCCAAACGAGTTAAATTTGCAGAAACACACTTAAAAAGCCACGACTCTAAGTGTCTTGCTCACTTATTTTGACTTTCTTTTTTTAATTAATAAATAAACAACACATATACAAAAGTTACACTTTCTTCTATATCACTAGGCTTATTCTGGATGCGTATTTTTAAAAGACACTTCAAACTGAAATGCAGTCTTTAATCATATCATTTGACTATATCTGGGAATAGCTTTATGTGGGAGAGTTGTAAAAGAAGAAAATTGGACAAAGCAATGTTGGACGACAATAAAAAAAAGGACATGTTCAGAAAAGACCAAGGAAATATCAATTCACTAGATTCTTTCACTACCTCAAATTACTGGAACATGCAGCCTAGTCAGAGAATTAGCAAGGCAGGGGCGAAACTGGAGTGGAACAATTCTAAAGTTCCAAACGAGTTAAATTAGTAGAAACAATTACCAAGCAAAAATTGAATGGTGCTGTAATAAGAGCTAATGGCCCAATAGAGTTCAAAGCCGTAAAGCAGCATATTATGGACGTCTGTGCATGAAATTATGTTGCTGTGGTTGTTTACGGCAGGCCATGACGCGGGATACATCCACTCGATTCGACAAGAATCTCGCAGGCCGAAATCCCAGAAAGACTCCTCAAAATCAGTGACATAGAAGGCACTCCCATTCGCATAAGAACCATTGATGCAAGTTGCAGTAGTACTGTCATCACCGTATAGATCAGAATATCCCACCGGATATTGATATGGGCACCTCAAATATAACAACATCTGCTTTATCACAATATTCTCTTTACCATGTCTATAGAACCAATATCGATACGGATGCACAGCGCTGAAATTGTAGGAGGCAAAAGAATGAGGGAGGGAAATGTAATCATGCGTATGCAGGACAATATTGGCATCTGCTAGCCGGATTGTGTAGTTGTTGTAATTAATTGACTGCACATTGAACTTCCCTGATTTCCAATAGAGTAGCAATCGGTCTCCCTCGCAGGACAGATTGTAGCTGGGATCACCACAGTGGGGTGGACTGTCTTGTAGCCTGAAAGGTTGGCTTATGTTGTGCCTCCCGCACCACCGAGATGGACACATTACATGATCAGCATGCATTGCCCCAGTGAAAATGCCTCCGCAGGATAACAGCAGCAATAATGGCAAAGGGGCTGCCATTGCTGCACAAAGGGATGACATGTCTTTGGTCATGAAAAGAGCAAGCAGGTGGCAAACAAACCAGACCGACTGCAGAGATTTAAAGATAACACAAGTATCAAAGTATACATCACATTTACTTGTACAAAAGGATGAACGGAGAAGTCTCGTGGAAACTTCTACGCTGGCTCCTTGAGCAATAAAATATCAACTCGTCCTCTGGTGTTGACTATGTTAAGTATATAGTGTAGAAGATGATACACAATAACTTGAATATCGCGGTTTCAAGGCACGAAATCAATCGTTATTTTTAGAGAGATATTCGCCCCCACACGTAGTTGCTATGGGTTGATGACGATACTCCCCCAAGATACAATGAAACCTCTATATGAATTTTTTGTCTAGCAATAACAAGAAATTCCCTCACTTTTGAACTTTTAAAGAATTCTTGAACTCACATAATACACAAAGTAAAAGTGTGAAACTTATTTAATAATGGGGATTATTTATAGTTAATTATTGACTAGATAAAAAGTTCACGATCAGATGCAAATGGGAAACATGTTATCCAAAGGTTGTGATCTTTCATTACATGGCATGAAACATGTTATCCAGAGGTTGTGACCTTTCATTACATGGCATAAATCATTGTTGTAATTTATTGTTTTATGAAAGGATGTGTTTTTGCCATCAATGTACGTGAAACATAACAAAGTCATGGCAAATGAAAACACAACATTACAATACAAATGCTTATTGCTAGCCTTTTTAAATTATTTATTTAAATAAATAATTAATAAATTTGTAAATATATTTCAGACTATCACTATCACAAGTCCACTCCCCACAAAATGGAATCAAATATCTAAAGTTAGCTGCTGACGTAAGCGCCGATGTCTGAGGAGGAAGTTATTGGGAAGCTCTGGTGTGGACAGACTGAAAATTCTTTTAAACCGAGATAGGGGCTGGTGGATAAGGCTATCTATATACTTTCATGTGCTCATAATTAGAACAACATGCACAAAGCCACACTCTGTTGAGTCTAGACTAAAGATGGGTTCTTCTTTGGTTATAATCTCTTGCACTTTCATTGTGGTGCTGTTGCTTGTTTGCTTTAACGTAGTGCTCGCACTAGGCTTTGATGCATGCCGGAGTATCCCTTGCGGAAATCAAGACATTCGATTCCCTTTTGGACTCAAAGGCCGGCAACCACAACACTGTGGCTATCCCGGGTTTGATTTGGTTTGCTCACCAAATAATGAGACTCTGTTTGAGCTCCCTAACTCAGTGGCTTTCAATGTCAAGAAGATTGACTACATAGAGCAAACAGTTGAGTTATCTGATCCATATGACTGCCTTCAAAGGCAGCTCCACGACCTCACTCTGTCGGCTTCCCCTTTCCACTTTATCCTCGAAGAAGACGACTACGACTTCTTCAACTGTTCACCCAGGGACACAGCTTACATGGATGGCAATTTGATTCGATGCCTAAGCACCTCAACCAGTCCAGTATACGCCATTCCATCTTATTATCCAATGAGGGACTGGCCCCTATCATTTTGTACCAAAATGTTTAATGTTTCCATCCCAAAGTACCTTCCTTGGGAAAGTACTCTTCATTTGAGATGGTCTGAGCCAAACTGTAAACACTGTGAATCAAAAGGGAACAGGTGTGGGTGGAAGAACAACAACAGTACTAACAGTGAACTCTATTGTTCCGTCAACCACAAAGGTAAGTTTTTTCATTCCGTCACATTTCAAAATGAGCACCAATACATCGTCCTAAAAATCTTCCTAATTTCTTAAAAAAGGAAAATATTAAATAATTTTAATATCAAGAGAAAATAAGAAGATAATTAGGAGGATGTATCATTTTTGTTTCAAAATACTAACAGTTAGATGTTCTGTTAACTGAACATCCGGTGGTTAGGCTTAGGCATTTGAGTCCCATCTTCGAGGTTCTATGTTCAATTCAAACGATATAGATGCATCAGACCATGATTTCTTGCTACCTATTTGCAGCTTTTAACTAGCTACTATGGTCTTAATTAATTCTTGTTACTTATTTCAAACCCATGGAAATAGTACGTTGAGGACAATTGACTGCATTTGTTGTAAGGTTCATGGAGCAAGTACTTAATTAAGGGACATTCATTTGAACGGTCATGACTTTTCCGTGTGATTTCTTCAATTAAGTTTTATGAGTGTTGTTTGTAGGTTCATCAACAGCTCTAGTGACCACAGGTTAGTTTTCGATTTCAGTCATGCTTTTTAGTGTCATTAATTAACCCGCTAGTAATTGATCATTTTTCTCAAGATGTAGTTTTGATAAATGCAGGATCAGTTCTAGGATCATTTTTCCTTGTACTCGTGACTGGTGCCGTTTTCTATATCTATGATTCTTACAAAATACAGAAAGAAAAACAAGCAATCATTGAAAAATTTCTTGAAGACTACAGAACTCTTAAGCCTACCAGATACTCTTATGCTCAAATCAAGAGAATCACCAATAATTTTAAAGACAAGTTAGGCGAGGGAGCCTATGGAAATGTCTTCAAAGGAAGCATTTCAAAAGAAGTTAGTGTTGCTGTGAAAGTGCTGAATAATTCCCAAGGAAATGGGGATGAGTTCATTAATGAAGTTGGTATAATTGGTAGAATCCACCATGTGAACATTGTTCGCTTGGTTGGTTTCTGTGCCGATGGCTTTAGAAGAGCTCTTATTTATGAGTTCTTGCCTAATGGTTCACTAGAGAAGTTCATAAATTCACCGGATAACAAGCAAAACTTTCTTGGCTGGAAAAAACTACAGGAAATTGCTTTTGGGATAGCTAAAGGAATTGAGTATCTTCACCAAGGTTGTGATCAGCGCATTCTCCATTTTGATATCAAACCTCAAAATGTGCTACTAGACCATAACTTCAATCCAAAAATATGTGATTTTGGTCTAGCTAAATTATGTTCAAAGGATCAAAGCATAGTGTCCATGACGACAGCTAGAGGAACTTTGGGTTACATTGCTCCTGAAGTTTTCTCAAGAAACTTTGGAAATGTATCTTTCAAATCAGATATTTATAGTTATGGAATGATGTTGCTTGAAACAATAGGAGGGAGGAAGATCACTAAGAACAGAGAGGAAAACAATAGCCATATTTATTACCCGGAATGGATTCATAATCTTTTAGAAGAAAGGGAAGAAATGAAAATTCATATTGATAATCAAGAGGATGCTAAAATTGCTAAGAAGCTTGCAATTATGGGACTTTGGTGCATCCAGTGGCATCCTGTGGATCGACCATCAATGCAAATGGTGGTTCAAATGTTGGAGGGAGACCAAGACAAATTACCCATACCTCCTAATCCTTTTGCTTCTGCTGGTCCCACAAGAAGTTATGCTAGAGTGGGTGTGTCTACTAGACAAGTGACCCAAAATTTAGAAGTAATCCAAGAGTAGGATTGACTCTTAATTTGCAATTGTGAGAAAATATGTAATTTTTTTTCCTTAGATATCCAATAAGAGTCATGAAAATTTTTTAAATACATTTGCATTGTATTACAGCTACAATTAAATATGTCGGATTAAGTATTGTCCTCCATCAGAAATAATGTCTGTAGAGACAAATAATTTAAATTAAGTCCTTTTATATTTGCAGTGAATAGTTTATTTATTTTTGTAAGGACACAAAGTACTTAACGTGAGTTTCAAATCTCTATGTAACAGTGACAAAAAAAATCTGTATATAACAGTCTTGGATACTGAATTTAGTTAACTCCTCGAATCACACCCTTTGATTTTGCATTGGATGTATTATGAACGTGTTCAGCTCATAAGATACAAAGGATTATTTCGACTGTGAAGGGTTAATATCTCAACTCTCAAAAGTTGTAGGATTCTAAGATCAATTTTAGTTAAAGACGTCAAAGCCCAATTCCAATAACATGGCAAGGAGAAAATTTTGCTTGCTTCAAGAGAAAAAATAAATTTCTATGCTCTATATGTTGCTTGACAAATTAGTTTTATGTACTATCTTAGTTTCTTCAGTCACTTATTACTCTGTTTTTAACTACCATAAAATTGTTTTGTCATGCGATAAATTGGACCAAACAAGAAAAAAAAAATTTGAAGAGCACACACAAAAATTTCTCCTTGATAGAATTATATGATTATTTTATTGTTTTTATTTTTTGGCCTGAGGGAGGTAAAGTAATGGGAGAGGAGCAATGGAATTGAGATTTTTGTTTTTGGTCCAATAGAATGGATTGAATTCATGATATATGGTGTTACAGGACAGTAATTCAATCACTATCCTAAGGCAGTAAGGCCTCATGATACATTTTTGCCCAGATAAGGATTCGCAACTAAGCTATGGCGTTGTCCACAAACAAATGCACTCCTCATCTATTAAATTTCCCACAAATGCGGTTAAAAAGGCCATGCACTTGTTTCCTTTTCTTTGTTTGTTTGCTCCAAACCGATGATTTGTCTTTCAGCAGACATTATCATTCAAGTCGAGGGAATGTAGCCCATTTCTCACTCAATCATTCAGCATAGTGGAGGTTTAGGAGCTCATTTCTTACTCAATCTTTCACCATTAGATGGAGCACATTTCTCACTTAACCATCCAGCATAGTAATCAAATTAGACTTGTGGAAAAAGAAAAACAAAAAAGACTTGTGGAACTTGCTTGACCAAAAAACGAAAAAGGATTTGTAGAATTTGACTGCCATGGCTAACCGCAGAGTTTCTCAGAAACTAACAGCCTAACAGCATTTCTGAATTCAGTTTGTACGCCGATAAAAATAAAATGGAAGAAAATCAGTTTGTACAAATTAAATAGTGTAACTTAAATTCGACTTAAATGTGTTTATAATCTCTAAAAAGTGAATAGATTTTGATTTTGGTCTGTAAAAAAAACAAAAACTTAGAATATTTCCAAAATTCTTTGGTTTTAATTTATGATGTTAGAATGCCTATATTGAATGTTTAATTTGCAAATAAAAAGCTATATCATTCAATCATATATGACAATCAATAATTATCCATAATCTGAGTAAAACCAAGTAACTTAAGAAATATCTATACTGAAATCAAGGGAAAAAAAAATCAAGAAGCAAAACTAAAATTCATTTATTTTTAAGTTACAAGAAAGATATTTAAACTTTAACTAAATTTAATATGTCTAACAAAACCAAACTAAGTCATATTTTAATATTTTTTTGTATTAAACTATGATTTTAGTAGACATGAGAAAAATGATTTTTGTTCGATTAAACTATACTTAACAAAATATAGTAATTTTTTATTTCTTGAAATATTCCCTCGTGTGATAGGTGGGAGACTACTCTCCCATGATATTGCCTACTTCTAAAGGGAAATAAACTATACTGAGTGATTGATACTTAACTACTTTAAAAAATAAAATGGCACTTTAGTCCTTAACCTTTTAAAATGCAGACAATTTAATCTTTTGGTCAAGTCTTTCTATCAACTATTATGAGGGGAAGCGGCAACTTTATACAGATCATGGGTGGTCGTGTCCCCCATTGTTTGAAAAAAAATTTAAATAATCATGTGATCATGTTGTTAATAATTTTTAATTTGGTCATTCATATATGGCATAGAAGAGAAAACTAGACCGGACCGGCCGGTTCGACCAGGAATTGGTCTCCTGATTGATCCGGTTAATCTCAAAAAATCAGAAGAAGTCAAAATCAGTTAAGGACCGGTCAAAACCGGGGAAATTCAGGAAAATCGACAAACCAGACCGGTTCGAAGCCTTTGATTTTTATTTTTATTTTTGCTTCAAAGGTTAAATACTAATATCTTGTGGCAGTTACAGGAAAAATAAATAAAATGGAATCAAAGAAGGACACTAATAAAGATTGTTGAATTATCCTTCTTTTCTCTCTGTCATTCGCAAGTTGCTCACTATAAACCTCGTTGGTCAATAACAAATATTGTTTTCAAATACATTTATGAACGTGCTGTGAGGTTGAAACTAGAGAAATTTTATATGGATTAAGTTTATTTTTATAAACCTATGAATATTTTTTTTTATGTTGATTATGTTAATGTTAATGATTTAATATATTTTTTATATTCTAATTAATTATATGTCTATATTTAAAAATATATTTTACTATAATCCAGTTAAACCGGTTAGACATTTAAACCTTTGAATTAGTACCTTGATTGGTTCGATACCCCGTCCGATTTTCTCTTCCTTGATATATGGTTATACAGCTTAAATTTTCTCGTTTTACTTTCATAGTAAATCAATTCTTTTATTAGAGTCATCCCTATATATATTTCATAATAAATGAAACTATTTTGTCAATAAAAAAAATAAATGAAAAGATTTTATATAAATAAATTTCTCTAATTTAAAAGTTCATAAATTTATTTTTTAATTATACAACTAAACATAAAAAAGATGACAACATAATTGAGTATCATTTTATAGTATAAATATTTTTTTCTTACAATAAATAATTAGTTATAAGATTCAAATAAAACAATCAAACAATAAATTCGTTAATTTTAAGTTTTGGTTTGATTCCTAAGTATGGCTGTATTGAAATAATTTTATTACTACATGTTTGAGAAAAAAAATTTGAATGGGTGATAAGAAAGAAAAATATAATCTTTAGTGTAAAATCCATTTATAAGTAAAAGTATATTTTTGAAGATTTTTTATTATAAACAAAAATAAGTTATTTCCAAATTTAAATACTTTTATCAAATTAACCCTAAATATTATAAAATATAAAAAAAAATTCAAACCTTTTTAATAAGTTATCATATAATATTATTTTATATAGCCCAAACAAAGTGTTCTACTTTAAAAGTATTTTTCAAGTTAATACATTCAAATATACAATTGATGTTTAAAGAATTATAAAAAAAACTATACTTATAACTGATTATTAAAATAATTTAAATTTTAAGCTTATTATTCAAATACACGTTAACATTTATTGCATTAGTTGCTTCAATATTTATACATGTAATGTGCATTATTTTTAATTTGATATTAACATCTAATTAACATGTTAAACTCTTTGATCCGACCCCCTAAATTTTTTGCTAATGCTCTACCATCGATGATAAGAATTGTTAAGTAGTTGACATGACACTAATATACTTCATTTTATCATTCTAGTTACACTTGTTAACAAAATAATATCGGTTTTTAGTTTCATTATAATACTTAAAAGGCCAATTTGATGGTCTTGAGTTTGAGCTTTGAATATGCATCTTCATTAAATCAAATAGAATAAGAGAAATTTCTTGTTCTAAGTGCATATATAAAAAAAAAAAATCTCTTCAACAAAGTTATATGACTTGTTGAATCTAGGAGAGAGAAAATATTAGGGATGGACTGAGGATGAATTAAATGGAAATTGAATTGCTATGTATTTGATTACAACACAACAATTTAACCATTATGCTAACGTCTCACATTACTTTTTTTTTTTACCTAAAAATGGATTTGACACCTATAATTTTTAGGGTGCCAAGTATGAAAACACAAATCTTGTTGTGGTTTTGTTGAAAATTCTCTTCCACCTTTTATCTTTCTTCTAGTGAAAGCGCATTTATGCCTGTAAAAGGTGGATTCATTTCGGATTTATATATATATATATTTGAAAACTAGTTTTTTTAATTATCCAAATATGTGAAAATTAATTTTTTGAAAAAGTGATTTTAAATTCTCATAATCTCATCAAAACACACGGTCTTTTTTTTCTTTTTGGGACCAAGCGATATATACATATTTTGTAGTCTGAGATCAAGCAACATGAGATTTCTATTTTGCCATAAGCTATGGGCCTTTATTAACTAAATTTTCCACAAATGCGCGTGAAAAATGTCAAGCTTTTGTTTCCTTCTCTTATGTATTGCAATAACAACAATCTTTTTACAACAAAGAATGCGCTTATTGGGAGAAAAAAATAACAATAAAAATTATATAGATGAGATTGATGAACAATTTTACTTGTATATCTCATTCATGAGATTTTCACTTTCATTTTTACATCGCAGCCAAGCACACCTAAATGTACATAGACAAATCATTTAAACTAAGTACTTTTATATTTGCATTGAATTATTCATTCAAATGTAGAACTAGTTGTTTTGGCTGTAAAAGGTTTATGTCAGAAGATTTGTAAGATTCTAAGATCAATTTAGCCAAGGCTGTCAAAGGCCAACGCCAATATCGAGAAATTATTGCACGCTTTGAAAGATTAAAAAAAAAATTGTGTTTTGTTATATTTTGTATATTGCTTGATAAATAAGTTTTATAAATGAGTTAAATTTCAATTTAGTCTCTAATTTTGCACACACGAGCCATTTTAGTTTTAGTCTTTTAAAATAAATCAAATTGATTCCTGACACCGTAAAATATGAGTCAAACTTTCGTTTAACATTTTACCAATTATATAATGATGAATAATATTAAGTGACACATTTTGCATGTCAAGTGCTATCTGGCATGTAATGATTTAAATCGTTCATTTTGTTATCTAAAATTATATAAAATAAGTTATTTTGTGACTTAAAATAAATATTTAAATAACTCATTATGTTCAATTTTAAATATAAAAAAGAGTTATTTTAAACTTTATTTTATTTCAAATGATACATAGTATATCAAAGTGTTACTTAATGTTTCTCATCATCATTTAATTGATAAAATGTTCAGAAAGTGAAAGTGGACTGAAGGATTAAATTGACTCATATTTTGTAATGTTATAAATTAATTTGACTCATTTTAAAAGTCAAATCCTAAAATAACTTATGAGTAAATAGACATGGACAAATGAGATTTATTTTTTTAATCACCCCATACTCTTCACAAAATTGATTTGTCATGTACTATAAAATTTACTCCTTGTCAAAGTTACGTGACATTTTTTCATTTAGGAGAAAGGAAATATAAGGAGAGGACAGAGGTGGAACAAATTGGAGATCAAAATCCTACTATATGGGATTACAATACAACAATTTAATCACTATGCTAAGATCTCATAATACCTGCTTGCCTAAAAAGGATTTGACACTTAGAATTTTTGGAGTGCAAAATTATTATTAGATTATTATTATTATTGTGGATAGTGCAAATTATGAAAACAGAAATTTGGATGTGTTTTTGTTGAAAACTCTTTTCCATTGTATTTTTTTCCCAAGTAAAGCGCATTAATGTCTAAAAAATCTAAAGCAAATAGATGCTTTTATTTTTGGGCCAACAAGATGAGCTTCCTATTTTGCCACTAAATTATAGACTTCTTCACAAACAAATACATGCTTCATTGACTGAAATTTTCACAAATGCACATAAAAAAATATTATGTTTTTGTTTTCTTCTCTTTTTTGTTCATTAATATCTAAAAAATCTAACACAAATAGATACTTGTATTTTTTAGGCCAACAATATGATGTTGTTATTTTGCCTCTAACTTATGGACTTCTCCACAAACAAATACACGCTTTATTGACTGAATTTTCCACAAATACGCTTAAAAAATATTATGTTTTTGTTTTCTTCTCTTTTTTGTTCATTAATATCTAAAAAATCTAAAGCAAATAGATACTTTTGTTTTTTGGGCCAACTACATGAGGTTGCTATTTTACCACTAAGTTATGGACTTCTCTACAAACAAATACATGCTTCATCAACTAAATTTTCCACAAATGCGGTAAAAAATATCATGTTTTTGTCTCCTTCTCTCTTTTGTTCGTTAATATCAAAAAAATCTAAAGTAAATAGATACTTTTGTTTTTGAGCCAACGATATGAGGTTGCTATTTTGTCGCTAAGTTATGGATTTCTCCACAAACAAATACATTCTTCATTGACTGAATTTTCCACAATGCGCGTAAAAAATATTATGTTTTTGCTTTCTTCTTCTTCTTTTTTTGTTCATTAATATCTAAAAAATCTAAAGCAAATAGATACTTTTATTTTTTCGGCCAACTTCATGAGGTTGCTATTTTGCCACTAAGTTTTGGGCTTTTCCACAAACAAATACACGCTTCATCGATTGAATTTTCTACAATTGCACATAAAAAATATCATGTTTTTGTTTCCTTCTCTTTTTTGTTTGTTAATATAAAAAAAATCTAAAATAAATAGATACTTTTATTTTTTGGGCCACCAATATGAGATTGCTATTTTTCCTCTAAAGTATGGCCTTCTCCACAAACAAATACACACTTCATTGATTGAAATTTTCACAAATGCACATAAAAAATATTATGTTTTTATTTTCTTCTCTTTTTTGTTCATTAATATCTAAAAAATTTAAAAGCAAATAGATACTTTTATTTTTTGGGCCAACTACACGAGGTTGCTATTTTATCACTAAGTTATGGACTTCTCTACAAACAAATACATGCTTCATCAACTAAATTTTCCACAAATGCGCGTAAAAAATATCATGCTTTTGTCTCCTTCTCTCTTTTGTTCGTTAATATCAAAAAAATCTAAAGTAAATAGATACTTTTGTTTTTTGAGCCAACAAGATGAGGTTGCTATTTTGCAGTTAAGTTATGCATTTCTCCACAAACAAATATACTCTTCATTGACTGAATTTTCCACAAATGTGCGTAAAAAATATTATGTTTTTGTTTTCATCTTCTTCTTTTTTTTTTTTTGTTCATTAATATCTAAAAAATCTAAAGCAAATAGATACTTGTATTTTTTGGGCCAACTTCATGAGGTTGCTATTTTGCCACTAAGTTATGGACATCTCCACAAACAAATACACGCTTCATCGATTGAATTTTCTACAATTGCACATAAAAAATATCATGTTTTTGATTCCTTCTCTTTTTTGTTTGTTGATGTAAAAAAAATCTAAAATGAATAGATACTTTTGTTTTTTGGGCCACCGATATGAGGTTGCTATTTTTCCTCTAAGGTATGGGCTTCTCCACAAACAAATACATGCTTCATTGATTGAAATTTTCACAAATGTGTGTAAAAAATATTATGTTTTTATTTTCTTCTCTTTTTTGTTCATTAATATCTAAAAAAATCTAAAGCAAATAGATACTTTTGTTTTTTGGGCCACCAATATGAGGTTGCTATTTTTCCTCTAAAGTATGGACTTCTCCACAAACAAATACACACTTCATGGATTGAAAATTTCACAAATGCACATAAAAAATATTATGTTTTTGTTTTCTTCTCTTTTTTGTTCATTAATATCTAAAAAATTTAAAGCAAATAGATACTTTTGTTTTTTGGGCCAACTACACGAGGTTGCTATTTTACGACTAAGTTATGGACTTCTCTACAAACAAATACATGCTTCATCAACTAAATTTTCCACAAATGCGCGTAAAAAATATCATGTTTTTGTCTTCTTCTCTCTTTTGTTCGTTAATATAAAAAAAATCTAAAGTAAGTAGATATTTTTGTTTTTTCAGCCAACAATATGAGGTTGCTATTTTGCCGCTAAGTTGTCCATTTCTCCACAAACAAATATACTCTTTATTGACTGAATTTTCCACAAATGCGCGTAAAAAATATTATGATTTTGTTTTCATCTTCTTCTTTTTTTTTTGTTCATTAATATCTAAAAAATCTAAAGCAAATAGATACTTGTATTTTTTGGGCCAACTTCATGAGGTTGCTATTTTGCCACTAAGTTATGGACTTCTCCACAAACAAATACACGCTTCATTGATTGAATTTTCTACAATTGCACGTAAAAAATATCATGTTTTTGATTCCTTCTCTTTTTTGTTTGTTGATGTAAAAAAAATCTAAAATGAATAGATACTTTTGTTTTTTAGGCCACCGATATGAGGTTGCTATTTTTCCTCTAAGGTATGGGCTTCTCCACAAACAAATACATGCTTCATTGATTGAAATTTTCACAAATGTGTGTAAAAAATATTATGTTTTTATTTTCTTCTCTTTTTTGTTCATTAATATCTAAAAAAATCTAAAGCAAATAGATACTTTTATTTTTTGGGCCAACTACATGAGGTTGCTATTTTACCACTAAGTTATGGACTTCTCTACAAACAAATACACGCTTCATCAACTGAATTTTCCACAAATGTGCATAAAAAATATCATGTTTTTGTTTCCTTCTCTCATTTGTTTGTTAATATCAAAAAAATCTAAAGTAAATAGATACTTTTGTTTTTTGAGCTAACAATATGAGGTTGCTGTTTTGCTGCTAAGTTATGGACTTCTCCACAAACAAATACACTCTTCATTGACTGAATTTTCCACAAATGCGCGTAAAAAATATTATGTTTTTGTTTTCATCTTCTTTTTTTTTTTTGTTCATTAATATCTAAAAAATTTGAAGCAAATAGATACTTTTATTTTTTGGGCCAACTTCATGAGGTTGCTATTTTGCCCCTAAATTATGGACTTCTCCACAAACAAATACAAGTTTCATCGATTGAATTTTCTATAATTGGGCATAAAATATATCATGTTTTTTTTTCCTTCTCTTTTTTGTTTGTTAATATAAAAAAATCTAAAATAAATAGATACTTTTGTTTTTTGGGCCACCAATATGAGGTTGCTATTTTTCCTCTAAGGTATGGACTTCTCCACAAACAAATACACGCTTCATGATTGAATTTTTTACAAATGCGCGTAAAAAATATTATGTTTTTGTTTTCTTCTCTTTTTTGTTCATTAATATCTAAAAAAATCTAAAGCAAATAGATACTTTTGTTTTTTGGGCCAACAACATGAGGTTGCTATTTTGCCACTAAGTTATGAACTTCTCCACAAACAAATACAGGCTTCATCGACTGAATTTTCCACAAATGCATGTAAAAAATATCATGTTTTTGTTTCCTTCTCTTTTTTGTTTTTTAATATCAAAAGAATCTAAAATAAATGGATACTTTTGTTTTTTGGGCCAACGACATGAGATTGCTATTTTGCCACTAAGTTATGGACTTTTCCATAAACAAATACATGGTTTATTGACTGAATTTTCCACAAATGCATGTAAAAAATATCATATTCTTGTTTCCTTTTCTTTTTTGTTCACTCTTACTCTGAAGTGCTGCTTTTGTCTTTCAGCAAACATTCTCTTCGAAGTCGAGGTCTAGGACTTAATGAGATAGAACCCATTTCATTAGCGTGGAATCAAATTGGACTTATGGAATCCAATTGCCATGGGCCAACAACTGAGTAGCTCAACCACCCAAAAAGATAACATGGGAGCAGCAAGTTCAACAAAGTACAAGCAACCCATAAGGCAAAACTAAGCTAGGGATAGATATAATCTAAATATTTTCAATAAATCAATGTTTAATATATTTTAATTTATTTTATTTAAAAACTATAACTAATTATCTTAATAAAAATATTTAATAGATATTTTATATAAAAATTGATGTAAATATATTTATAATATTTAAAATACATTGAAAAGACTTATACATAAACTTCAAAAATTATTTGGTTAATTTTTTATTTTTATATAATATATTAAACAAAAATCTATCATTTTTATTTTAATATTTTAAAGTCAAATATTTTTTTAGATGCATGAACTTTTATAATTGTTAGTGTATATTTTTGTAAAATAATATTTAACTTTTATAATCGCCGTGAAACGACGCCAAAACTGAATTCAAAACAGCCGGAAGTGGCAGAACCCAGTTCCGCGGCATGTCGACCCATTGGGAGGAAGAAGAAGGCACTGTTGGGCTATTTTGTGAAGTCCATTCGCAGGCAAGCGCTCATGCAGCCCGTGAGAGGAAAGTTTTAGCCCAAAATTTTACCAATTTTTTAGCTAAAACTATTTTTTAATTAAATATAAATTATTGATTAATTTAATTAATTTTTTGGGTACCCAAAAATACATATTTTGAAATTTCCAAAACTTAAATTGATTAACAATATATGATACTCTCCAAATTAAGTTTTGAAAATTTTTATGGTTGTTTATGACATTTCTAGACATGCCATAATTTTTGCACTCTTAGAATTGATGTTTTGCTTGTTGAAACAATTCTTGGTACCTTGTATAATTCAATAATGGAACATCGCTTATTTGCCATAAATTATTAAAATGAGTATAGGTGAGGGGTGGATGAAAAATTAATGGCAGATGAATAAAAAGATTGTGGGGTAATTTGGACAATTGAGTTCAACTACATTTGCTGTACGTTTTGATTGTAAACAAAATAACTGACTATCAACTTTTTTTTTCCCCTTGAAAAATAGCTTAAATTTTGCAAAGGCAGATTATAATCTAAAAAAATTTTCTTACCCAAAACAAGATTAAATTTTACAAAATGGCCTTTTCCCCAGGACAAAAAAAAAAAAAAAAAAAACAGTTTGGGACGCTCCCCATACATACATTTAAAGAGTGTGATGACAATTCAAAGGGACAAAAATCAGTATTGAAAGCCAAAAGAATTGGGGCACATTAATTCATTGATCGACTTTCGCACGCTGAAATAATTTTAGTTAAAGAAGCACAAATTTTTGTTTTTCGTACATAAGGGGCCTGAAGCCCGAAGAAGTACCAAATCTATTCACACAAATTCCATAATTTAACAGTTTTTTTTTAAAAAAAGAATTAGGGCCAAGTAAGATGGACGCAGGCGTGTCCACAAAGGATTTGACCTTGTTTAAAATTTATTCTAAATTATTTTGACCACCATATTGTCCTTTTGTTTTTTTTTTTTGGGTCTAAAAAGTATCTCTATTGTTAATAATAGTAACTAATTTTAATCGCAATTCAGAGTTTCATTCCCATAAGGAGGGGTCGAATCCCACAACTCATGACCTAAGAGCACCTCCAATGCTTGAACCCAAATTGGATCCTCATTTTGACCTCAACAATTGCCACATCTACAATGCATTATAAAAGTGATGAAGGGATTGAGTTTGGAATTTTTTACTCCAGTAGAAGGTCCCAACTTTGATCCCACTTCTTATTTTATATAAAGTAAAATATAAATAAAATAATCATTTTTTAATTTTTAAACTTCTTTGATGAATAGTCCCTTGAGGGACGTTCCCTGGCCACGGGACAAGTAGCTTGCTGCCCATTCTCTCCGGCGCACGGTCCTTGGAAGGGGACCGCCCCATCACAAAATTCAAGAAGGAAGGGACCGCGCTGGAGTTGCTCTATGGAACAGAGCTAGCAACCAATCATGTCATGCCTTGGTTTTACTTACGCTTTAAGCTTAGTTAAAACATCATATTTTGGGGGAAAAAATCAGAATACAATATTTAATATTTTTTATGGATAATATTTTAAGTTAAATAGAAGAACGCAGAATCAGAGCATATCCAAAATACAACATCTAATTTTTTTTAATAAAAAAACGATTAATGGTATTCTGTGTCATAGCTGCCTAAACCCTAAATGTAAACAGGTAAGAAACCTAATTAAATCAGGAGATATCCTCTTTAACAGCAAGCGGTTCATACCACTCGGGACCAAATCCAGCAGCTTTTCTTGCTGCCTCATTAAAAGGTGGTTTTAAAGGTCCTCTGAAATATGTCCTCACTATTGCATGAAACTTTGGAATCACTTCATTTTCCTCAGTCGTAATTTCATTCGATGCTGAACAAATTTCTTTCTCTTCATTATCTGAGGCTGGCTTTTTGAACCTGTGGCATATATACTTGAACCACTTCACCCCAGCAGCACAATGTGTAATTTCCTCTGGGTAAACTACTCTTTCTAGCAACTCTGCTGTAATGTTATCACCACCATTGCGAAACCGTGAGATTGTTGTAGGCAGCACATCAAGTCCTCTGGCCTGTGTTCAAACTCAACCAGTAGTTAATATAAAGTTGACAATAACCATTCGGTCTTTTTTTTTTTTTTCTTTTCGATAAAAGTTTAGCGAGGGAAAGTTGCTCCATTCCAAGCTCATAGGCTCAGAACCCATAGGCGTGCAACGAGAAAGCATTTGGAATACATCTCCATAAGAAAAGCATTTCACCAATACTGTAACTATAAGCCCACAGGAGACAGGACAAACCCAGATCTCACTTCAAGTAATAAGAAACAATTTCGAACACTACAATTTAATTTAAAACATTAATATTCAGAGCTTCTGA